>JAOTQR010149434.1:0-56599 GCA_025774065.1 Solanum ossicruentum
GTAGTGGTAAGGTCTGCGTACATTCTACCCTCTCCAGACCCCACTTGTGGGATTATACTGGGTATGTTGTTGTTGTTGTTATATTTGAAGATTCTGATGTCATATAGAAATTCTGATACTTTCTTCATATTTTAGTATAGAAGAAAGGTTGGTTTGAGTGTGAGAGCCTTCGTTTTGAGTCTATTCAATTAGTAGTTTTAAATTTAACTTTTGTCCAAGTTTGGCTTTACTCAACTTTTTGGATAAACACACTCAGGTAAAAATTTTATCAGTGCAGTTTCCAGAATGTTGACTTTGATCTAGAATGTACTTTGCTTCAGTTTTCGAGGTGTTCGAAATGAGTTTTTGGCCATTAGGCGTTTTAGTTGTTATTTCCTTGTAAGTGTTGACTTTAATAATATTTTATTCGTTATTTTGTCGATTATATTGATTTTGGAATATCGTTTTCAGTTAGGTAGCCGAGGTCATTTATATTGATGGTACTTCAAATCAACTCTGAACCCTTGCCTAGTAAATTTCCTACTTTAGTGATAATGCTGATGCTGGGCTACTAGTGCAGTACCGATTTCGCCATGTTTGCAGCCCTATGTCGCATTCGTGGAGTGCTGATTCATCTGCTCTTTGGGTTTGCTTAAAAGTCTCTATGATCGTGGAATCGAAATAACCAAAGGGTATAACAATTCACTACCAATATTTTGTACCTCTTCTTTTTAAAAAAGAATGATCTAGTTGACTTGACACGAAGTTTAAGAAAAGAAAAAAAAACTTTTCAATCTTGTGATCCTAAATTAAAGTTATGTTAAATATACCAAAATTTTCTTTAATCTTCTAGCCTTAAACGTGTCACGTGAAAAGTTGAAATTAAAGTTTTACCAAAATAGAAAATGGGTCATTCTTTTTGAAATAAAAAAGCAGGTCATTCTTTTTTAAATAGAGGGATATTTAGTTGTTGGCTTTCTTTATATTTGAAAATATTCTTTTTAAATAAAATAAGTGTAGAATAATTAAAACATGTTTCCTTTATAAATTTTTTTAAAAGAATTCATACGTAGCAAAATATTATTATTCCATTCTTGAAATTATTATAAGTATCGATTTAATAAAATGAGTGAATCATTTAAAAGAAAAGCAAAATTTAATGTTTCTATTAATGTAATGTAATTATTTTTTTTTCTTTTCCTTTTCCTTTTTCCTTCCTGTCATAACTTTTCACTTTGCGTTTTTTCCTTTCTATTACAAATTGAATCTTGACACAAATTCAGTATACAGAAATAGGATTAGGCATTCAATTGATTTGGTTGGATTTATAAAATTGATGCTATTTTTAAATTATTGATTTAGTAAAATATTAATCAAAACTAAACTTAAATAAATTCAATTTGGTTTGATTTTTATGATTTTGGTTTGATTTATTATAGTTAGATTTTTGATTTGTGAGTTAGTTGATGTCACGATCCCAAATAGCTGTTAGTATTACCCACGCTAACCTTCCGATAGAGACCATAATTCAACCCAACTAATTTAACTAGCACAATTCATACACTAAAATTATGAGATTAGGTTAAAATAACAAATACTAGTTGAGTTCACACAGACTCAAACAAAACTTAACAATCTAAAACGCTACCAAGAAATTGAAAGTTATTTTACCAAAACTCTAACTATAAATATAATACATGGGGATGCAACCCCAGAAGCTAAATAATTAAATACATGAAAGCCTGAGTCTAGAAGCAAGTGGACTAACATAGTGAAAGAATTCATTATAGCCCGAAAGATGTTGGCTCATCCATGAATTCTGAAATCAATGATTACCTAGCTAAGTTTGTCGGCAGCCAACTAAAGATGTTTTGAACTCGTCAAAAAAAGGAGCAAGTATAGTATTAATATACAGTACAGTAGAGTCCTGATAGGCCAACATGGCTATTCTAATAGGTGAAATATATAAAAAGTATCTAAAACACAGAAGGTCATAATATACAGAAAATCACAATATTCACATTTCATACTCGATATATCAGTACCATATTTATCTACTCAATGTAATTTCAACAAAGTCTCTCAAGGGACCCACATCCAAATTGAATAATGTGTTAGAATGTGACACCTAATCTAATTATATGTCGAAAAACGTGATGCCCAAATTAATGATATATAAAAACACGACACTCGATCCAATAATACACTTGAAAATGTGATACCCAATCCAATAATGTGTCAAAATATGATACTCAATCCACAATCACAATCACAATCGCATTCACGATCACAACAAATAGTTTTCAACTTGCAAGTTCAAGTAATAAGTTCATTGCATGCAATTCGATCATAAAGAATCATAAATTAGCTTATATCATTATTCCATTGTTCATATACATACAAAAAATATGATGAAGTAGTTAATAATAATATATCATCTAAACGGAAATATTAAACCATCATCTACCTCAGATTCAAGCCTTGAGTGCTATAAAATTAAAGCTTTTCCCTTTTTCAAAGTCCTAGCTAGTTATTGGTCTATAAACAATTAAAAAAATACATAATCAGAAATAATGGCATAATTTACCTAGATTTATCAAAATCCTAACTCTTGAACACTTTCATGGTCATCTGCCAAACTAGGATTTTTACCCAACATTAATTTTTGGTCTGAATTCTTTGTTATTTCGAGTTTTCCTAAAATCTGAAGTCTTGGAATCAAATTACAAGTTAGAAAAATGATTAACTTACTTTTAAGATGAAATCGGTGAAAACTAATGGAAAATAGCCTTAGATTATTATGGTTTCTTAAGGACAAAGCGGGAGAAATAATCCTACCGTGGTGAGTTTTACAAGATAAATTTATTAATTCACATCCCAACCCTTTTTTTACAACACACTCTCAAACCATGGCATTTCAAAGTATATCCTATATGCCAAGATCCATTTTGGGATTTCTACTTACCCAAATTCAGTTCCACAAAATCATACATGCTTTTAATTGCCTTGGTTGTCAAGTACAATGATCAAGCTCATAATATAATCCTCAACTCATTACTGGATCAGCCTAGACCTCTCTAGACTTTCATTTCGTCCAAAATTCCCCTAGGCTCAATATTTTCAACTTACTACTCAAATTTTTCCTGGCCCGATTCCTTTTCCATTAGCCTCCCAATGAGATGGGCTCTTGTTGTTACAATAGTTAGCAATTTACCCATCTCTCTTCCCTGAGTGATTAATAGAAAATATCATGCTAAGGTAAGAACAAACTTGTACCTGGATAGGTGAATAATTGAGGATACTTATTTGCATATCCTTTTCAGTTTCCCAAGTCACTTCCTTATATGGAAAATGCTTCCATTGGACCTTCACTCACTTGATCTTTTTGATCTTAAACTTTTGGACATTCTGGTTAAGAATTGTAACTGGCTCCTCCTCATATTGGAGATTCTTGTATAATAACATTGAGTCTGGTACTTTTTCAACATAGACACATGGAACACTAGGTGAAAATCGGAAAAACTAGGTAGTATAACCAATCTATAGGCCATTGGACAAGCACATTCAAAGATATCGAATGGGCCAATGTAGCTTGGACTGATCTCTAATTCCACCCTTCATGAGGGAACTTTTAAGACAACTTACCTTTCTAAAATGTCATATCTCTTACCTTGAGATCTGTATACTTTTTTTGGCGACTTTAGGTTGCTAGAATCTTAGCTTGGATACTATTTATCTTATCCTAAGCATCCTTTATGAAACAAACTTGCAAAGTCTTCATATTTCGAATCTCAATCCATCCTATGGGTGATCTATATCCTCACCATAAAGAACTTCAAAAGGAGTCATATCAATACTGGACTGATAACTATTAATATAAGAAAACTTACACAATGGTAGGAACTTGCCCCACTGACCACCAAAGTTGATCATGCATTCCCTTCACATGTTTTGCAATACTTGATTAGTTTGCTCTAACTATCCCTCACTCTTTGTATAAAAAGTAGTGTTGAAAGTGAGTTGTATGCCCAACTCCTCATGTAACTTTCCCTAAAAAAATAGATGTAAATTTAGTACCATGATATGAAATGATAGAGACAGGTACCTCATGTAGTCTCATTATCTCTTTCACATAGATATTTGCCAATTGTTGAACATTATAATCTACTCTAACTGGACTAAAGTAGGCCACCTTAGTTAGCTTGTCAACCACAACCCAAATACAATCAATCTTCCTGGAGATCTTGAGGAGACCCACAATAAAATCCATAACTGTCCTTTCCCACTTCAGTTCAGGAATAAGCATTCTCTGATATAAGCTTGCTAGTCTTTGGTGCTCATATTTCACTTGTTGATAATTCTTACACTTGGCCACAAATTTGGCTAAATCTTTCTTCTTAACAAACCACCAATACAGTCATTTCAAGTCTTGATACATCTTACTCACGCTCATATGAATAGAATATTGCAAACCATGAGCTTCTATTAGTATCCACTCAATTATGCCATATACTTGAGAAACAAAAATTCTCTCTTTGAAATTGAGCACTCTACCTGCATCCAAAGTCAAATCTTGTGCCTTGCCAGACATTTCCTTCCTTCTAATCTTGCCCATCGACTCATCCTGAAACTGCTTGGCCTTAATATCTCAATAAATGTGGGTCTTGATTCGATATTCTCTTACACCATGCCTTCTTTTTGAGATGCATATATTCATGAATTTAGTCTCCAATACTTGAATCTCTTTAGCTAAATGTTGCTTAGTTGCACTTAACTAGGCTAGACTACCCATACTTATTAGCTTTTGAATCAATCCATCTAATACAATATTAGCCTTACTTGGTTGGTATTGGATGGTAAAATCATAATCCTTGAGAAACTCCATCCAACTTCACTATCTTAAATTCAAGTCCTTTTGAGTGAATAAATATTGTAGACTATGATGAATACCCCGCATTAGTCCTATAGAGGTAATGTTGCTAGATTTCTTCAGCAAATACCACTGTTGCCAATTCTATGTCTGTGTTGGTTAGTTCTGCTCATGAACCTTTAACTATTGTTAACCATAAACTTTGACATTCTTATCCCACATCAACACACTCCATACCTGAGGCATACGATAAATAATAAAACTCTTTCCTTCCACTGATAGTATTAGGATTAGGGTTGTATTCAAAAGAGACTTGAGCTTTTGAAATCTTTTTTGACACTTGCCTGTCCACTCAAATAACACATTCTTTTGGCTCAACTTTATCAAATGTGTAGCAATAAAGCAAAGTCTTTCGCAAACAATTACTAGTAGCCATAAAGCCCTATAAAACTTCTCACCTTAATAACTAAGCTAGGTTGAAATTAATTCTTAACTGCTTCAATCTTTGGAGATCTCCCATCACCCCTTCATTTGAAACAACATGTCTCGGAAGGCAACAAAGGACAACTAGAATTTACACCGACAAAATTTTGCATGAAATTTTTGTTTTCCTAGGACACCTAGAACAATGTGAAGACAGTCTACATGTTCTTCCTTACTATTTAAAAAACTAGAATGTCATCAATAAATATAATTATAAACTATTCTAATAATGGCTTAAACACCCATTCATCAAACTCTTGAAGGCTGCGAGAGCATTAGTAAAATCAAAAGGCATTACCAAGATTCATAATGCCCATATTTGTTAAAAAATAGTCTTATGAACATCCTTAGGCCTAATCTTTAATTGTTGATAGGTAGACCTAACATCAATTTTTGAGAACACTAATGCACCTTGAAACTAGTCAAAGAGATTACCACAACAGAGCTATAGGTACTTGTTTTTCATGTTGACCTTATTCAACTACTGGTAGTCTATACATATTCTTATACTACCATCCTTTTGCTTTACAAATAAGACTAGAGTACTCCATGGAAAAAACACTTAGACGAAACCTTTATCAGGAAGTTTTTGGATCTAAACCTGACATTCTCTTAATCCTATTAGAGCCATATAATAAAAAGGGACAGAGATAAAGTGAGCATTGAGCTTTAAATTAATATGCAAATCTATATCTTTATTAGGAGGCATGCTAGGTAAATCCATAGGATAGATTTTCTTAAATTTTGATACTACAGGGATGGAATCAATAGAGTGGGACTATGCCTTAACATTCCTATAGAGTGGGACTCTACCTTAACATTCCTAACATGAGACACATATGCTACATAACCTTTTCCCACCATTTTCCTTGCTAGAATACATGATATGATTTTAGCTAGCTTAGTGTCTTGGACTTAGAGCTTTGCTAAGACTTTTGTGCGGCACCAGTTAATTTGCTCACGAATCTTTCACATTCTTGCAAATACTAGTGAGCCTATTACTATGGACTGCTAACGGAACGCTAGATAAGAAGATAAGAGAGCTTTTATATGAAAGAAGACGTATTGCTTGGAGAATGCTTACAAGGTTTGTTTGATTTCTTTGTGCCTTACAAATGAAATGACCCTTCTATTTATAGTACTCCTTAAGGGATTATGTACAAATAACATGTATCCTATAAGTCCCTAGATATTTACACTTTAGTACCTCTCCAGAATGCTCCACACAGTTTTCTACATACGTCTAGAGAAGACTACATACTACAAGATATTTCTATATTATTCTGCATGATTATAGAGTCTTCTGTAAACCCCCAAAGGACTCTTGTTTTGTCCCTTATTTTCAAGAACAAGTGGCAGGCCATCACACTTCTTCCTCACCTGATGTTGCGATGTCCTTGGCGCAATGTTGCTGTTGGACCTCCGCATTTCAACCTTTGGACTGCCGCAAGTCTTCGTGTCACCCCCATGTGGTCTTCTCTGGAGTTATCTGCCTTTCCATACATGATGAGTGTTGTTGCAGTTGGTTGTCCTTGCTCCCACTTGGCTTTCTTCGATGGCTTCTCCTTCGATGACTTTCCCTTTTAGCGAGTGTGGAACATGACAATGGCTTTTCATCCTGGAATCCCTCCACGAGCCATAAGTCTAATAGCTGAACTTGTCCCTTGACTTAGGCATCTAAACTAAGGGCACCATGCAGGAACCTCCTTGCTCGAAGACTACGAGTTGTTAGAGGTAGGGGTCGATCACTACATAACACTTCCAAAAAGATCCTACCCAAGGATGATGTCAAAGAGATCTCCATCGGAGCGACATAGAAGGTGGTCTTAACACGCCACTCACCCAACATTATGTTGACTCCTTGAGAAACTCCACATAGAGGAGTCATTGGTGCATTAACCGTCCTAAGTTGCACATTACTTAGGTTATACTTCATCCCCAACTTGGTTGCCACAGACTTAGTCATGATGTTAACCTCTGTGCCTAAGTCGACCATGGCACAAATGGGTCTTCCATGGATTGTGATATCTACATATTGCACACGACACTACTTCGGCTTCTATTATTATCGCATGATAGCTTCATATAGTTGAATCACGCCTATCTGGGTTGTGTCCGAATCTTCTGTCGATTTAGGTGCCTCCTCCTGTACCTTCTGCTTCTTCCGTTCTCGTAGTACAGTACCAAGGATCTTCAGTTCTAGACACTTCTTATAGCTAGGCGCCCCACCGTATATGTAGCACTTAAGCACTTTTTCTTTCTGTGCCTTGCCCTCTCCACTTCTTTGTCGCCCAGACCTCATGTTATCAGGCCTACTGGTGTCATGATACTTATGATGTGGCTGCCAACCTTGCCTTTTCCACCATCTCTCCCACCTTGGCCATGACTACCATATGAGTCTTCTCCCCGATCTTTATCTTGCCTATCACGTCGAGAGTCTGTCAAAGCCTCTGTCTATGTGATGGCCTTGCCAACGGTCCTAACTTGTCGTCGTTTCATTTCCGTCCTGGCCCAATTGTTTAGGTTGTCCATGAAATCGAACATCATATCATCATATGTAAGGTTGGGGATTTGGAGCATGGGGTTAGTGAACTTTTTAACGTAGGCCCATATGTTACCTATCTGCCTCAGCTCCCTGAACTCTCGCTTTGCCTCATAAATGATGTTGTTCAGGAAGAAAGCCTTCTTAAACTCACTTTTAAACTACACCCATGTATCGATGGTGCATAACCCCTTCCCTACTTTCGACTCCTTTCATTTCCACCATAGTATGACCATCTCCATCATGTACAACACAACTGTGTTGATCTTCATCTCATCATTCCTCACCTTGTTACACTTGAAGTAATTCTCCAAGTGCCACATGAAGTTCTCCACCTCTTGCGCGTCTCAAACACCTTTGAAGATAGATGGCTTGGGAGCCTCAATCTTGGCCTCCCTTTCTGCAATAATCCCTACGCATCTCCCATCAGCCATGCCTTCCTCAGGTGCCCTCACCCTTTCACTCATAGCCTCCATGGTGGCACTCATGGACACCATCTTACTCAGTCCCTCCATGAGCCGACACTCTAAGGAAGTGGTGGTCTCCCTCAGTTGCCATGCTTCCCTTAGTACGAACTTGTTCTGATACTACTTTGTCACGGACTTAGAGCTTTGCTAAGACTTTCATATGAACTAGTCGATTTGCCTACAAATCTTTCACGGTCTTGCAAATAATAGTAAGCCTATTACTCTGGACTGCTAAGGGAGTACTAAATAAGAAGACAAGAGAGATTTTATAAGAAAAAAAACTTCTATTGCTTAGAGAGTGCTTATAAGGCTTGGTTGATTTCTTGGTGCCTTACAAATTAAATGGCCCTTCTATTTAAACTACTCCTAAAGGGCTTATGTGCAAATAATATTTCCTACAAGCCCCTAGATATTTACACTTCAGTCCCTCTCTAGAACACTCTACATAATTCTACATATGTCTAGAGAAGACTACATACTACAAGATATTTCTATATTATTCTACATGATTCTAGAGTCTTCTATAAACCCCCAAAAGACTCTAGTTTTTTCCCTTATTTCCAAGAACAAGTGGTGGGCCGTCACATTAGGCTTGTACACCTGTTCTCTCTCTAACCTTTCCCTACCCAGGATCTCTAGAGTTATAGTCTTAGCATGTCAAATAAGTACTAAATTATAGTGGACAACCAAGTTAAGCATAAGATCATATTGAAATCATTCATGTCAAACATCACCATATCATCCAAAGTTTGGAATCCCATAAACAAAAGAGAGCAAGCACAATGAACATGGGTGAGTACAATATATTCTCTAACATGGGTAGAAACCTGGATGGGGTGTCAATAACATCACTGATTACATCAAAGCCCAAGGAAATATTTATTGAAATTGAAGAATAAGTATAGCCTAGGTGAAATAAATAGTAGCCATCTGATCGCATATAAGAATAGTACCTAGGATCACTGCATTTGACGCCTTAGCCTCTGTACTTATCAAAAAAGCATAAAATTAGGCCCTATCATCCTAAAGGGAAACTCTGTTACTTTTTTGCACTACTCGCCTACCTGCATCACCATTGCCTCATTTTCCATACCCTCTCTAATTTAGACCTACCCATATTGTGGAAATTTATTAACATTGTTACCTCTATTTGTAAGCATCATGACTTTTTCTACTACTACATGGGGTCGGCCATATGGGGGTGGGAACACTCCCTTGTTATATGTCCTGGTTCACCAAAATTATAACAACAATAATCAAGAAAGGGGATCAAGTACCTAGCGTAGAAGAAACTCCCTGATTGTCCTGGGTAATAGCCTGCAGTGAAGTCCCTAAATAACCATATGTAGAAGCAAGTATGGCTGAATGCACTGGTCAGGCTACAATGGTTGCATTACCCAAACCTCGATAATAGCAACCTTAAAAATTATTTGTACTCTTGGACCTCTTAGATAAAGTTTTGTCCTGTCCAACTTTCCACACTTCCTCAATCTTCTTGACAAAATCAATCACCTTTTTGAAACTCATACCTGCAACAATTGTATGAATAGATAAAACTTGCAGCTTGGTTTAAATGTTTAACAAACAATCAGATCCTCTTCTCCTTTATAATCACCAACTGAGTAGTATATCTTGAGAAAGCATGGAATTTAGCCTCTTACAAGACTATAATCATGCTACCCTACTAAAGTGCGATAAAATCATTTTTCTTGTGATCCCTTAGGGTACGCGACACATACTTCTCTAGAAATAATGTATGAAACTAGCCCCAAGTAAGGGTGGTAAGACTGATGATCAACATTCCACTAAGGCTCTCCACCACTGCTTGAACTCTTCCTAATGCTGGAAGGTTACAAACTCAACCCCATACCAGTGTACAATACCCAAACTTATGCAACCTTCATAACAATCCAAAATGAACTCACGTGAATTCTCACTCTTTGAAACTTAGAACACTAGAGGCTTCAACTTTAAAAACTGAGTCAGCCATTCATGCTGTGTACTAGTCATCTCTAGGCTAAGAAGAGGGCAACAGAATACATCATTACCAAAGGTTCTTTTCATATTAGGGGCTATAACAACAATAAGGTGGCTGATTGATGTTTGGGAGATGGAAACCATAGGTATGGCACCAAAACCAACCAACCCACTCAGAAAGGTCCATACTTACTATGCAATTATCAGGTCTAAGGGAAGAAGTCCTCCTATCTCAACATGATCATTCTCTCTGGTATTTGCGTTCTCCTCTATCTCAATCTCCACACTCTCTTCTAATATTACTTGAGGTGCAAGTAATCATGGGAGCCACCCCCGACGAGCACCACCCTTCCTCTCCCTCTTTCTATTCCTCTCCCCCCTCTTTTTTGCTCTTATTATGGGCTCGTCTGTGGGCTCATTAGTGCGAGATGCTGGTCTGGGACCATTGTAATTTGTGTTAAATATTCAAGGATAAAAAAGTGAAAGAGGTTGTATAAGAAATTAGATCACTAGATACCAATTAGAATCAAGTCATAACACTAAAAGATGAGAGGCAAAAGTACATAAGAGGAATTTTCTAAAGTCCTATAGCCTCTTGAATAAAAGTACCGACTTCTTCGTACCATTCCACAAGACTTTACTAGACTTATCTTGATACAATGATGTTAACAAACCAAAGATCTCTTACCAAATTTGTCATGACCCTGAATGGTCCATAAGTGGAATCCACACTAACCTTCTGGTGGGAGAACCATGAGCTAACCCAACTAACTAAAATAACACAATTTGTATATTAAACTTATGAAACCAAGTTAAAATAGTAAAAGCTATAGAGTTTTTATAAACTCAAACAAAACTTAACAAAGTAAAACATTATCCAGAAACTAAAAGTCAATTTTCTAAAACTTTAACTTCAACCCGGTCTTGGTCATGATGGCGTCTGTTAGATTCCACCTACAAGCAAGCGAACAACCCAACCCCAGGGTACCTATCTTGATCTCTAATCTCAAATATACTCTATACAACAATATAATTCAACACAACCTACCCAGAATCTGCAATTCAACAGTACAAAGCTACAATAGACATAAGCATACACCAACACTATATGTAATAATAGTGATAATATACATAGCTAGGAATACCCTACAAAGACAAACCATAACTACATAGGACAAGGCCAACGTTTCAATACAATAGATGACCATCAACCAAAACGAGACTGCAGAAAGTCTAGAGCTACCGGTGTTCACCAACTTTGTCTCCTAATAACTCACAAACCCTAATATAGCAATCATGCTAATACCTGGACCTGCACCATGAAAAGATGTAGAAATGAAGGGGTGAGTACTAGAAAAAGACACCCAAAAGGCATCATCGATTGACTGAGTGAAATACTATATATATATAGCAAGCTCAAATAAAGAGAAATGTAGTAAACCTATCAAATCAAAACTTAGATCAAGGAGTAAGCATGTCAAGAGAATCACCAAACCCCACTGAACCAACCCAAGTGATGTGCAATGATACCGACTGACCAACGGAGTAGGATCATACCACAACTATCACATGACTGAGTCATAGTGTTGTGCACAGGTGTAAGGCCCTAATATCTATACTTGTATGCTATCTGGGCCCCCATAAGCCCAGGAGGTACACCATACACAATCTCACGACCAGAATCACCATGAAACCCAACAAAAGCACCACGAAACCCAACTCTCAAAACCACATGATCAAGGGTCAGCTGCACGTGGGTGTAAGGCCCTAGTATCTAAGCCTGAACTCCCCTTGAGCCTCGATAATCCTAGAAGGTATACCCACTTACAATTATGGTGTGAAAGATGTGTGAATCCAGGGGAAATCAACTAGGTCATCAACAGGTGCTCGGTCCTCAGATTTGGCCCCCGAGATTCAGACTCTAAGACTTGAGCACCGGGGCTCGGATCAAAGGGAGCATTACCTAGGACTCAAACACTAAAACGTGGCTACTAAGACTCAGACCACGAAGAGTGTCATCCAATATCGAGCATAGGAATAGTCCTCCACTCAACATGTCTACTTGAATCTGAACCTCCCAAGTCATACTGTGTCTCGAGACATAATCCACATAACCCACACAAGCATAACCATGACCTCCCTTAGATCAACATAGATAACCCTAGCCCCAGTTAAGAAAAAGAACTAATACACAACAACTAATAGTAGTATATCGAAGTGTATATGTCACAAATCACGGTAGAGTCATGCCTAAATAAGGCCAAATATACCATAAACTACGGTAACCACAAGTGCCTAAAGTAAGCATAGGTGACGATAATCATAACAAGTATCCTACACAATCCAACCTAGTAGAATCATGTCTATACCAGAACCAGACCATAGTATGACATATAACTAATAAACAGTCTTAAATTGTAGTATTATTAGGATATACGCTCACACAGATACAAGTTAAGTTGGAGTACATACCCATCCATGACATCAACCCATATTTAGCTTTTACCAGGCCCTTTTCCATGTAAAGTAACTCATAGGGCAGCATTGATATAACCTAACCAAGGCCCAGTAGGTAGACAATCAAAAGGAGTTCGCCTTCCCAGAATCATAATGCAGCCTAGCTACTATAAGGGTATCACCAAAGGCAATTGTGTGCCGGCCCACTAATATTATGCCCCTTTCTACTAGGGTGTTAGTCTGCAAGACTAACCCACATAGCTAGTGTCTCATTACAGATAACCCTTGGAATCTTGTAGGATATAACCTACGCCTCACTAAAAAGGTCACACTCTCATCTCTAACCTGTCAGTGGCTTAGTAGCAACACATCTCATATCACAGGTCATAAGGCTCCTTTAGGAGTACAAGTATCAGCATGACTAGTGACTATTTAGTCACTTTTGTAGTTCCTCCTTCAGTTATATACTTGTAGCCTTCTTTATCTAGAGTACCCAGGGAGATCAATTTTTTCCTTGGATCAAGAACATGACAGACTTTTGTACTAGTCCTCACAATTCCATCATGGAAGAAAACCCAAACTAAACCAATGCCAACTATTTTACAAATCAAATTACTTTCCATTTACTATGGTTCCTCTATATGTCTCATAGTTACTGGACAAATCTTTTCAAATGTTATATGTAGAGTATAACCAAAGTCTATATGTAGACTACATCTCGAGTCTAAAACCCATTTATTGTCATAGAATATTCATCATCGGAATCATGTACCTACTGAACAATGGATACACTCGCCTTTTCTTTCGACTTTGACATAGGGCAATTTCGATCAAAGTGCCTCTTCTAATGACAGCCCAACACTCTGCATTCTTCTTGTTTTTATGAGACTTTGATCTATGATTTAATTTCTCTTTTCGTATTGGCTGGTACAACCTCTCACATAGAGTCTAGTAGATTTGTCATATTTGTCTCCTTCAAAATGCCTCCGCACATCACAAGAGTTAAATGCTTGCTGTACCTTTTCAAGAGTATTAGGCTTCTTGCTATACATCATTGAATTCTTCATATCATGATATTTTGAAGTCAATGAAAATAGTAAAGCACATACAAGCGTCTCCTCTTCCTTTTTAATTCTGGCAGACTGTAAGTTCATTACAAGTTTATTGAATGCATCTAGATGGTCTTGCAACAAAGTACCTGACTCTATCTTGAATGTGTGATGATATCATTATAACAACATCCTTTTTTTCACTAATCAGTCCTTGTAAAGCCCTTCCAGCTTTTCCTATAACTGTTTGACCGTCTTCCCGATACTTCTACTTACTTCGCAAAACACATTAGGTGCAAGGCATAGATGCATTACACTCAGTGCATCTCTTTCAACCTTCTTTTTGTCAAAATCCTATGTGTCATTGGGATACTTTCCATCTATAGCATGGATCGAACCTTACCTCCACAGAAACACCAGTGATATTGTTGCGCCCACTAAATTTATCAATTTAAAATATGAAATTCGTCATTACTTATTCATGCTCTTCTACTAGAAAGTATTTGGAAATACAGAAAACCAAAGTAATTCTTTGTCAAGACCTTGACCAAGGGTCAAGGAGTGACACGGCGAATGAGAACCCGAAGGTCCCTGAACAAGCCTTAAAGTACCAAAATTCACATCATAAGTTTGGAAGCGCATTCAAATTAAACACATAGCTCTAAGGTACGACAAAGTAGGACTCATGCTCTGGGTATATCTTAGGGAAAGGAATTAGCGTGGATTGACATAGCATATAATACATAATGACTAAGGGGCGGGTAAGTATGACTCACGCTATGGGGGAAATTCGAGACTTAGGATCTTCCACACTTCCATATCAAACATAGATATATAACATAATTTGCATAATCAAGCCATAACCAAAAGATAACCATGATCATAAGGTTCATATACAACACATAACACATAGATCCGACTAGAGTCTACAAGATTTACAACAATCTCTCTAGTCATAAGATAGGATGGGGGCCAAGACATGTTCGGGGCTCACCCTCAAAGTATAGATAACATAAACAAAAGCAACTTAAGGTAGAGAGATGGTGGCTTGTCCTTGGAAGATAGGACTCACCACAACAAATATCTCAAAATTCGATCTAACCATCTAACAGTGGATGAAAGTAATCTACAGTCCCTACATGGTGAGATTTTGTAGGTAAAAGTATGCGTTAGTACATTTGAATGTACTAAGTATGCAGGGTGCAATGCATGTAACTTACCAAAACCTGTGTACAATGTAAGATGGCAAGGGCACATAGTATAGAAATAATCATATATCAAAGGAGAGTTTATAGCAATATGTCATGAAATAAATGATAATGAATGAAAAAATACTTCATATACATTGAGGATGAGACCGTAACCGACATAAGATCAAGTAAGCTATAACTTGAAGCTTCATCATCTTCCCCATAATGGATAAGAGATGACCTGCTTGCCAAAGGTAGATTCATGACATACTTTATCTTTCTTTTCCCTTAGGGACATAAACATACCTATGTTAGGCACACAAATCGAGGAAAGGAGTATGGACCCTTAGGGATAGCCCACCCTACCTCCTATCAATCAGTGCTAAGTCATTATCCCGCTAGAATACATATATGCTTGTAAAAGAGACATAAGATTTTCAAATCGTTTACAAGCATTCATAAGCTCAAAGGCCAAATCACATTATTCATAATCATGCATCATGGGCTAAAAAGCCAAAACATTTTTCATGCAATACTTTTCGTGCATAGGAATAACTCCTTTAAAGCACCTTCTTGGGAAATGAGTATGGACCCTTGGGGATAGTCCACCCTGCCTCAAACCTCGATCGATTCTCCATTAAACATAATGGTGTAAACACCCATAATTGCTCCAAGAGCCATAATTATAAATATATATGTGATCACATTCTTGTCACAACAAATACTTTATCAAAATGATAATATTTTCATAAAAATCTCATGTCATGAATGTATATGCCATGAATGATGTGAGAATAGCACGGGTAATTGAGATCCAATATAAAATCAATAATATAATATGAAATTGAAGTAAAAACTTAATTAACCCCACATTTAAATCTTAAATAACATCACTCATGCATAAACAAACCTTGAAAGGGGACATGTATAGTCATAGTTTCATAAACTCAATGTAATTCGTCATTTTAGGACTTAAATCAACTTAAAATCAATAGACTGACATAACCCATACATTATTTGAAATTAAGAAACTATAATATTTGAAATGCCAATTTAAAGTAAGCTAGAAATTCATGAAATTAATTGAAAATAGTTTGGGTCTCTTGATTAAAAAGAAATCAAGGATCAAACCCACAAACCTTTACCAAAATGAAGAAAACGCAAAAGAATTTGAAGAAGAATTGAATCTGTCTTGATTCCCAAAATGAAAATCTTCAAAAACTCTTGAGAGGATTTGAAAGAGTCTCTTTGAATGAGAGAGAGTGAATGTGAATTGGGTTTTGGATCTTTAGAAGGTCATTATATAACATAAGAGATCTGAAAAGACCAATATAAATAATATAATTTATGAAAATGCCATTAATGAAACAGAATCAAAAAGTAAAACCCATATATACCCCTGCATACACGAGTTCTATGAAAATGGGCAGAACTTCTTCATATGAACTCTAAATGAGGTGAAATCAAGAGTGTTGGGAAGCGATTCAAAGAGCTTTCATTTGATAGGTCTTGGTTTACCCAGTTCCTTTTGTGCTGAGAGATATGATCATTTAAAGTTGACCCTTCTATCGGAACTTGTGAGAAACTTAGCAAATGGAATTCCTTTAAACATTGCTTGATGTAGGAGACCCAGGATAGCCTTAAATGACATAAATAAGATTGAATTGAAGGATTGAAAGTAAACCTAGCTTGAGCTTGAAGATCCCATACCTAGAAAAATTCATGAAATAAGCTATACTGGGGCTACATGGCCCGTGTGATGTCACGCGGTTCGTGATACGGGTCGTACCCCTATACTTGAAAAAATCTTCTTAATGAGTTTACGAGACGTGATCCATACTCAGAAAAATCTTCTATTTTGGAGCTATACAGATAGGTACACGATCTGTAACCTTCACATGGCCCATTAAGATGGTTGTGTCCCAGTACTTTGCTTCACACATTGGTGTTCCAAGCTCAAGGCCATTACATGGCCCTCCACAAGATTCGTGAAGTGTCACACAGCCCGTGTGGGGTCCAAGTGTGATATGCCTTAGCACGAAACTCTACTTCAAGGCCACACACTCAAAATTAAGGCCAAGTGTTGTGCCACTGGAGGCCACACGGCTCGTGTGAACTCACACTGACCGTGTGGTCTTGAGACGACATTGGTCCAAATTTTGTCCAAAATGAAATTCACAAGCTCCGATGAAGTCGTACAAAAATCCAAGTCCTTACATTCTTTTTGATGTGGAAGTTTAGACTGTGTTGCAGTCATGATGCATATTCAAACAAAACTTTGGTTCTAATACCAATTATTAACAGAAACGTGTATATAAAAATAAGGAAGAACAAAAATATTTGATGTGGTTCAAATCAGAATGATCCCATATCCACCAGAGAACAACTGCATTTATATTAATAAAGAAAGGAGAGAGATCCTAAATATATTTAAGAGAATTGTTCTTTCAACTCTCTACTCTTCTAATGTATTTTGTTATGAGTTGTGGAACAATTTTAGCAATAAAGAATGACTTTTTTTTTACAGGTGGCTAAACTTGGGCTTCAAGCACAAAATAAGAAAAGGACAAAAATTAAATACAAAATTTGTCCTCCATAAATTTTAGCTTGATCTCCAAGTTAAATTACTGTCCAAGTAAATTGGCAGTTGACGTTTTCTTTCATTTGATTTGACCCACAAAGACCAAAACAACTCTTTCAGTTTCTGTTGCTATTCTTTTAAATTTCAGACGAATCCTTAAAACTTGTATTTGATTGCACATTAGAAGGTTCAAGAGTGGTCTTTTTGTATCTTTAAAGTTTGTTCAATTTTCTATTCATGCACACGGATAACGACAAAAACTAGCTATGATGATAGTGTTGAAAAAATAACCTTGATTATCTCAGAAAAATGTACTCAAACTCTTGTCAAACTTTAGTCAATTCAAATATCATTATTGATCTTCAGTAAATTTGATATAGTGGAATACCTAACCTAGGTTATTCATTATTCTAATAGAAATTATTTTTGCCACAACATTACATCTATATATATTACTGAATGAATTTAAAATCCAAATTAGTTGTTGCCTAGAGATCATTGGTTGGCCTGCCGAATAACCCATTGTCCGGGCACCTTGCCCTTCACCTTGTTGACCAGACTGATTACTCCTATACCCTTGAAGTTGTGGTGGAGCACTGGCTGTAGAGTGGGAGGATGATGGCCTAGGCGGTCTATTAGAAAACCAAGGCCTGAGGTCACTTTGGGGTGGTGTGAACTGCCCTGTAGGTCTGGCTCTTTTGGCCTGACCCCTTTCCAACTCTTGTGTCCTACTCCTCTGCCTCTGATCCTCTAATTTCTATGCAAAACCCTGCATTCTTGCTATATCCATATCTTTATTCAAGGAAGCAATAGTGCTGTCTCTGACCAGATACGTATCCAACCTAACTATATATTGATGGACTCTGTCTGACATTGTAGAAACTACATTAGGAGCATGCCTTGCCAAGGTATTAAATTGAAGGCTATACTCCCTCACACTCATATTCCCTTGATGGAGATTCAAGAATTGATCTGCACGAGCCTCTCGGATCTCTAATGGCAAATAATGGTCAAGAAAGGCCTCTTTGAATTCATTCCAGGTAGTTGGAGGTGCATCTATACCCTTAGATTATTTCCAAGCTTCATACCATAATATAGCAACACCCTTCAGCCTATATGTCGCTAACTCCACAGCTTCTGTACCACCCACGTGCATAACATCCAAAGTGCGCTGAATCTGGTCAATAAAGTCCTGGGGGTCTTCATTAGGATCTGACCCAGTGAAGGTTGGAGGGTCCAAATTAAGAAAATCACATATCCTGGTACCAGCTACCCTATTTGTACCACCTGTACCCATAATTGGACCTTCCTGCTTTTGTACTTGGCCAGCAACTATACGGGTCAATAGCTGGACTGCATTTCTCAAATCCTATACGGTAGAACCAATAGGTGGCTCTGGGGGAATTTCACTGCTCTCGGAGGACTTTCCTACTAAAAGTCATGCATACGACTAACATTGAAGGATTTGAACTTTCTTCGTATCAACTTAAGGATGTGGCAAATGTCTGGTACCACTAATGGGAGGAGGGTGGTGAGGATGTTGAGATTATTTTGTGGGATGACTTTGAGAATGCCTTCCTTGATTATTTCTGTATTGAGGCGTTTGTGAACTTAAATAGGAGGGATTAACTATCAAAGAATATGGCCTTAAGTTCAGTCAACTATCCAGATATGCTTTAGAGATGGTTCCTAGCATGCGATCCAGAATGAGAAAGTTCGTGTCTAGCTTGGGCAAGTATGTGAAGAAGGAGAGTAAAGCAACATTATTGATTCCATACATGGACATCATTAGACTTATGATTGATGTGTTGTCAAAATACAGTAGTTTGGATGCTTAAAACTTAGAATTTTGTGTGTTCTTAATGCGATGGTAGTAGTTTTTAAGTGATTTTATGTTTGAATTGCATGGTTGCAGGGTTAGTATTGTTTTTGGGGAAAAATATGCAAAACATGCTGAGTTTGAGGATTTTTGAGACCTTCTACTGGTTGTAGAGTATTTTATGGTTCGGGTCCAATCAACTTGTTCCGACCTAGGATAATAAGCTCATGAGCTTGGTTGGATGAGGTCTCGTGTAGACTCCAGTGAGGGTTAGATTTCTAAAGTTTGGTCTACGAACATGAAGAGGGGTCGTGAAATATTTTACGAGTTGTAGATCATGTCTCGTACCCTATGGATCAGAGAAGGAAGACTTTCTGAATTTCCATCAGACAGAACCCCCTAGGGGGCGTAGAACCTTTTACAGGACATAGAGGGGTTGTCACGCCCCAAAGTCCCATAGGGCGGACCAGCACCCTTTGCCGATAAGGCTCGGGAGAACGAACCTGTAACTATATGCTTTCTATCTATATAATAAGTGATTTCTACTTTTAAAATGCCTTTAAGTAGATAAACAGTGATAACAAGCCAAAAGAAAATGCATATGACTAGGCCGTTAGGCCACGCTGTCTAAAGTGCAAAATATGACTTCATTGTGCTTTACATAGTCTACAAAGGCTCTAGATAGAGAAAAAATCTGACAAGGGTCGGGACAGGCCCCGCCTCAACAACTGTGCAATAGAAACATGTAAGCCCTAGACATGTACAATCCCCGAAGCGACCTGGTGCTTGGAGACAGTAGCTGAATATCCTGTACTCCTACTAGGGAGATCTACTAGCACCTGTACCTATAGCATGAAATGCAGGTCCCTCGTAAGGGACGTAAGTATGAGATAATGTACTGAGTATATAAGGCAGGAAACATTGTATATAAAGTAATAACTTAAATGAAACCATGCATCTGTGGAAGATCAGGGACCACCCTTAGTTATACTGTGGAATCATGTACTTTATGTTTTTTGTATCACTTTACCTTTACTGTAAAATCTGTACTGTAAAATCTTTGCACGGCTGTAAACAAATGACCAACTGATTAGTGGTAAACTGTATCGGGATCGTCCCTATGCTAGGTTCTTCACGAACCCCCTCGAGCTACCACCCATAATACTGTATCGGGATCGTCCCTATTCTAGGTTCTTCACGAATCCCCTCGGGCTACCACCTATCAAAACTGTATTGGAATTATCCCTATGCTAGGTTCTTCACGAACCCCCTCGGGCTACCACCCATCAAAACTGTATCGGGATCGTCCCTATGCTAGGTTCTTCATGAACCCCCTCGGGCTACCACCCATCAAAACTGTATACTTTATCTTTCAATTACCTTTGAGATGATTGTTTTGGTGGCCATAATATTGGAGCTGTATGACTGTATATGTAGCATGTGACAAGTAGATGATCATATAAGACAATATGACAAATAAAAGAGTATTGGATAAACAATGAAATGCATATGAAAGGGAGCAACTTGCAAACTTTATTTCATAACAAGAACTCATGTAACTTGGTATTCAAGCGTGTATGTAGTCTTAAAGGTGACTATGTATGGAATCATACGAACATGTACAAGAGTGGGGACATAGTTGATAGTTGTGTTGGAGTTGGTAAGTGCCTTTATGTACCCAAGAGAGATCTATGTTTCATGCCAAGTGATAGGAAATCAAATAACCTTACATACCTCGTCGGCGGACCTCCTTACTATCTCAAAACAACCTTCTCTTCCTTCAAATAGTTATCTACAACATAGTAGGTGATAAAACTACTATTAGCAGCCAATATGCACACCTTGGTATCCCAATCATATAAGAAAACAATACATGGGCAGCAAGCGGGTGTTTATATACCCGGGTGTATTCCTTTAACCTTTCCACCCTTAATCGTATTTTATAATACACATTAGCATGTACACATCATGTATAGCCTATTTTAATACTATAACAGTCGTACAACAGCCCACAAAGCACAACACATCACAATTCCACGTAATCTAAAAATGGACAACATAACATTACCTTCCTTCGCTACCTTTCGACGTCGACAACTCCAAACTTATTCCAAATTTAACCAATCTGTTCCAGCAACATTTACACATATAAACAGACCTAAAACTTTCTTATAACAACACTTAAGAAGTCACAAAGGATGTGAGCTAATAGCTTTACATACAACAACCCGCAAATTCTAATCAACATAATGCTTAAGATAACTCGGTAAAACGCGCTTGTTAAAATGAAACCAAAATCAGGGGAGCAGCCTTAGGGTGATGTTCATAACTCAACCTATTTTAAGAAAACCAAGTTCTATTCATAATACAACTCACAAACTATAGAGAAATCACCAAAACAAAAGGAAAAGGTGTACCAACTTTCTGCACAGAATCTGTCCAACAAATTTCAGCAGTGTAGCTAGCATCTATTTCGTGTTTTTCATAAGAGAACCATTGTAAACACATGTATAAACTTACTTACCACTTAATTCAAGCTGTAGGGATCCTCCAAGAACCCTAGTAGAGTTTTCAGCTTCTTTACAAGGTGAAGAAAAGTTGAGAGAACTTTGAAGACAAATCTGTTTTTGTTTTTGAGTTCAAGTGAACAATGAATTGTGGAGCAGCTTTGGAGCTCTTTATATAGGGCTACTATACCGACTCTCTCTTGAATTCTTGACCATCATACACCACATAACATTAAGTAGCTTACCCACCAGCTTGGTCCTCAAACTTGGGCCTTTTTGGAGCACAAACTTGATGGACTTGAGCTGCCTATTTTCAGCTTTCACTCACTTAGTTTTTGGGCATAATTTGCTAAGTGTATTGTGATGTATTTGGGCCCCTTTTTATTATACATCTTGGGATAATCATATAGCCCATTTATTATACTAAAACATGGGACAAAGTTACACCCTTAACACTGACTTTATTCATAATCGAACGTGGAAAAATTCGATGTCGCGCCTCGTCTCCATTTATCTAACAAATTTAAGCTAAGCAAGTAGGTGACTCACCTGCTAGCTTCGAAGTCCTACAAGCACCTCAATTCTTTTACTTTTTTAAGGTCATAATCTCCTTAATTCAATACAAAACATGTATACACTCAACCCTCTTAAGCGTTAGACGCCCATATAGCCCATTAATGCGAGATTCAACCACTTTTAAGGTTTAGTGTCAATTGTTCCAAATCATGTCATGTTTAATTTGCTTTGTTCCAATATTGTAAGGTGTGGGGTGTTACAGGGGTGTCATAGAATTCAAGTCCAGTTTTGCATAAATGAAGTATGAAAGTCTGAACATGGGTAGTAAATCACTATACGACCTGTAAAGCAACTCGTAAGGCGTGCTAATCCAGTTATCTTATTTTGTTAGGACTTATATTTTAAATATTATAAATAGGTCTGTAGGTTATTTTTCAATGATAGTTTGAACAGTTAGTAGAAAAATAATGAGAGAGAGTAGAGAAAACAATGAAGAGCTTTGAGAAACACTTGTATACTTTGATTTGATTTTCTAATTACAATCTTGTGATTTTCATTGAAGTTTGAATTCACTTCTTCTTAATTC
The DNA here is from genome assembly GCA_025774065.1 of Solanum ossicruentum. Taxonomy (NCBI): domain Eukaryota; kingdom Viridiplantae; phylum Streptophyta; class Magnoliopsida; order Solanales; family Solanaceae; genus Solanum; species Solanum ossicruentum. Next base: position 23,024 of record JAOTQR010149434.1, read on the forward strand.
AATTGTAAATGCTCTATTATGTTATTCAACTTCATATACTGGCATCTTCACAAATCATGAGCAGCTAAATCAACAACTAGGGTTGTGGGAACCATGAAGAACTAATAAAGTAAAACCAGATAATTCATAATTCTTGAAAGTGTGCATGCATGTATTAATTAACTCTCTTCACTTTGGATATTTTCTAGTGGTGGCCAATGTTAGAACCTGCATAGTGTTATTTGCAGAAACAAGGTAGTAATGAATAGGAAAAGAGATTAATTATCAGGATTCGATTGATGTGTTCTCATCTAATCAACTGAACTGGGCCAAGGGGAGATTGCACTGGGATAATAGATAAGGGTTAGTGATGTCACACTACAAATATGGGCCAAGTCACATACTAAAAGTTTCCTCTCTCCTAGGCCAAAAGGTTTGGTGAACTTAACTTACCGTCCATCATGTTACATACTAGAAAATAATTAGGTTAGCCGGTGATATTAAGTTATGGAATCATGGAGAGCACAATACCTTAGTTTCTCTCCATATTAGTTAAACTTTTGTGTTGGTTAGGATTACTCCTCTACTTGTTATTGCAAACCCCCCCCCCCCATGGAGATAAGTTAGTTAATAACTTAAATTGTATCGTTATATTCTTCGAAGTCTAGAATACTCCCTGGGGTTCAATCCTAACCTTGATTAGGTTCTACTTCTTGACAACGTCCACTTTATCCTCAAAAAGGAGGTGTAGCTTGGGCGACATCAAGATTTTGATGCCATTGCCGGGGAAAACGGCTAGACTTATTTAATTCAAGTGATTTGGTGAATTAACTCTTATTTTGTTCATTTTGCATTTTTTGTTGTTTTTTTTAAGGTGTAAGTGTAGTGTATGCCCAACTCATGAAGTCGAGGCAAACCCTTGACTCCATTTGACCTGGAGATCTAGAGAACCATAAGAAGAATGGCCTAAGATAACACCAACAATATGGAAAATATAGCTCTAAACTGGAATGAGAATGAGAATGACAACAATAAAAACCTACCTCCTCTTGAGGAATTGCTCCACAGTCACAAGACTTCAACGCCGAAGCTTATCAATGGAATCAATACCATCTGAATCTGATGGCTATGGGGTGATAGTATCTATTGAGTTGACACCGCTACTGGCTGACACAAAGTTCATGGTTTCAAGTAGGATATTTAGTATGGTGCAGAACCATGGATTGTTCGCGGGCCTACCATCATGGGATCATCATAGCCATCTATGATGTACTGTCAAAATACAGCACATTTGGTGCCTAAAACAAGGGATCTTGGATGTTCTCAATGCGAATTTTTATGTTATTATGTGTTTTGTATTTATTTTTGTAGAAAATACAGGTCATCTTAATATTGGGGAAAAGTAGCAGATTTTGTTGAATTTAAGGACCTACGAGACCCACTACGAGTCGTAGTCCATGCTACGAGTCGTAGGGAATGACTGTAGAGATTAACAACTTCCAAAATCAAAATCTAAGAAGTTGTAGTTCAGCCATATGAGCTCAGGTTATGGATCATAGTCCTCACTATGATCGTAGAAGATGACCTCAAAGTGATTAACAACATTGCTTTAATTTGGACCAAGAAATGCAAGGTTAGACTATGAGAAGGCACTATGAGTTATAGACCAGAAAACGACTCATAGTATGGATCATAACAGTCAAATCCAAAATGCCATGTACTGACTATGAAAGCTCAATTGCAACTTGTAGTCACCCTATGAGTCCTATCTATGAGCCATAACTTTTGCCGACCAGATTTTCTAATTTATTTTAAGGATCTTTTTGTAATAGTATAAATAGTACAAGTTAGGGTTTTAGTAGATGAGAATTAGATTTCACATATCATAGAATACACTGTAGAGAGAATCTTTAGGATTTATATTAGAAAACTCGGCTTTTATCTTGAAGACTCAATTTGGGGATTGGAATCACTTATAATTCAAATTCATCTTCCAAGCTTATGAATCCAAACTCAAGGTGGTTTATTGTTCTTCATTTACTTTTGGTGATTTCTTAACTATGTTTATTTCATTCATTTTTTGTGTTATTTCCCAAGCTATGAGTAGATAAACCCCCTCAACTTGGGTGTTGTGGGAACCATAAGTAGCTAGCTTAGTAACCCAGATTATTAGAACCTCTTGAGTTGGGTATTTGTATATATTAACCATTTTGCTTCGTCTTTCTTGTTGTTCAATGGTGGCCAACATTAAACTTCGCCTAGTTCATGATCCTGATCAAGGTAGTGATAGATAGTAAAAAGAAATGGGTGACAAAATTCGATTGATCTATTCTCATCTAATCAGCCAAACCCAATCAAGGAGAGGTTGACTGGAACAACAGGTAAGGTTAGTAGGCATATATTGGTAGTCTTCCAAGCGCCATAGTGAAATTCTACCTGCACCTTTGCCCAAGGGTTGGAAGAACCTAAGTTACCATCCTGCATGTAATGTCTCAATTTAGGTTGTATTATCCGGGATATTTGAGTTAGTGAATCATGGGAAACACAATTTCTTAAGTTTCTCTCCAATTTGATTGTATCTTTGGTTTGTTAGTTTAGTTTCAGTTTCTTATAAGATATTTCAACCCCCCACCCCCTTTTAATTGAGAATAGAGTGGATTGATGTTTGAAATGATTGTTGGTGAATCAATGTGGCCAAATGTCATATTCCCTTGGGATTTAACCCTCACCAAAATTAGGTTTTATATTTGACAACATTTGTTTTATCCTCAAATTAAGAGGTACTGTTTGAGCGAGATCAAAATTAATGGCGCTGTTGTCAGGGAATACGATGTGGTTTTGCCTTGATTTAACTTGTAGTTAATTCAAGTGTTGATTCTTATATTCTCTTGTATTTTGCTTTTGTTTTAGTTAGCTTCTTGTGTACAGAAATATGGTGGTGGTGTCCTTCTTGCGTCGGCCAAATACAAAGATCCATCAAGATATTAAGCAAATGGCCAGAAAACAACTCATCATCACTAGTGATCTACTTCAATCACTACAAACAAGTGTTATGTTCAATGTTCAACCAGTTGAAGATCCTAGTTCCCATCTACAGAAGTTGACACAAATATGTAGAGAGGTTATAGGAACACGACTTCTAGCTTTGGACATCATAGCTTTTCAGATCTTTCCAATGACTCTCAGATGTGATACGGAAAAGTGGTAGTTTACCCTTCCCCAAGATATTTGCACTAACTGGGCGGAGGTGCAAAGGGTATTCTTAACCAATTTCTATGGGCCGAATCGACAACTTTCAATGACTTCCAGGCAATTCATTAAGTGCAACATAGGAAGGATATAAAGAATGTTTGGGAACGATTCAAAATCATGGTCTGTCAGATGATGAAATAGTTGCAAGCTTCTACTGAGCACTAAATTCTGAAGAACAAGCTCAGGCAGATGCTTTGTTTGGAGGAGATTGTTAGTCATTCTTGAGGAAGCCATTTACTGAAGTCACTGAGTACATGGATAAATTCTCTGCTATCTATCGAATATACTAGGCACTTCAAGAGCAACTAGTAGTACTCACTAGCTTGTCTGGAGAAAGCGCTAGCCATGAAGTAAAGAGAAGTACATACATTTGGGTCAAGTTACCACATCAACAGTGCACTATGGATGGATCTTCTAAGATTGAGAGTATTTTTAAAAAGCTGATCAAGAGAATTAATACACAGGAGGATATGTTATAGGAGATTAAATTCGATATTATCAATATGAATTATAAGGTGGACCAACAAGAATTGGTAATTCAACGACTTGATGACAAGTTCGACCTTGTTTCCATGTAACTAGAGTATATGCAAAGTAATAGAAGGAGAGGTAAAGAAGCTGGTGATAAGAGATCATCAAGTCTTGAGGAAGTCTGAGTACTCAAGATGACTAAGTCATGCCATGACGTTAAACAAGACGCTTCTTGGGAGGCAACCTAAGTACTTTTCAATTTTTGACTTATTTTTAATTTATTTTGATTGTGTGAATTTCTAGGTAGTGGATTGATTGTGGTTTTTTATCTTTTAAGACATTGAATCAGTTGTATGTTTAGATAATGGTCTATTTTGAGATAAAGGTTTATAGGTATTGAACAAGGTCAGAAAATTACTGAAAATGGCAGTGGGAGAACCCTCTACGACCAGGCCTACGAGTCAAAGTACACACTAAGAATCGTAGTCATGCCTTGTGGAGGGTATCAGTGATGATTTAAAGTTGGTACTCTCACTAGAGCCAACTTCATCACTCATAGTCCAAGATGCGACTCTTAAATGGGGTTCATAGTGCACAGTTATGTTTTTGAAATATTTTTTAAGTTTTGAGTGGTCTACGAGACCAAGGCCTATGGGTCGTAGTCAGAGCTATGACCCTAGTCGGGGTTTCATAGACCCGACTCAATGGTTTTAAAACGTCATCCTAGTGGAGTATTTAAAAGGTCAAAATTCATTTTGACCCTTAAATCTCCCAAATTAAACCCTAATACTCCCATAATATTTCCTAAATACTTTCCCCCACTGTTTTGATCACTTTCCTGACCAACTTCTGGCATGCCCACGTCACTTCTCTAGCAAGACATAGATGGCTAGGGTTTCGATTCCTCATTTTCTCTTATTTTTGTTCATCTTTTACCTTCATTCTCTGAGGTATATTTCTTGATCTAATTTCTTACACAAAGTATAATGTCTTTAGAACTTCTTGAATAATTGTGTGACTGAAATTAGTATTGAGAGTATTCTTGTGGAAAATTTATGCATTTGGATGAGATATTGGGTATTTGTCAATTATATTTCTTTGAATTTTACCGCGGTTGTAAAATTACCATTGTTGCTTGGTGGTGATGATCATGTTTTACCATGAATATTTTATTCATGTTCGAACTGAGGGTGTGATAGTCAGTTAATTGATTAAGTCATGGTGGTATGAACTCGTGTTTTGGGTATGCCCATCATGTAGAAAATAGTGGTTTGAGTGATTATTTATGTGCTTGTAGGTTAAATTCATGAACATTTATGCGTGTGTACAAGTTATTTTGTATTATGTTTTGGGATTGACAATTTTAGGATTATTGAATCTTTTGGGGAGTTAATGTTTGATTGTTTGTTATTGCGAAGAATTTTTGTTTAGGTCTTGATGGGAATATCATTCTTAGGTGATGGATATATTTGTATGCATAATATATTGTTGAAATCTTTCTTCGATGTTGTTTACGTTTGTGTTAGAATGAATTTTATAGTTCATTTGGTGAAGTTACAGGCATCTCAAGTACATGATGTTCCCTTCTACGAGGGCCTTCTACGACCTGTAGGAGGACCTACGAGCCATAGTTGCCCCTCGTAGGGGCACCCAAGGTTCCTTAACACTCACCATATGAGACCCACCTACAGGTCGTAGTGTCCACTAAAAATCATAGTTAGGTCTCGTGAACTTGCCTTGTGATTTATTTTACATACTGAAAATCATTACAAGCCCAGTCTATGATCGGTAGTCACACCTACGAATCGTCACTAAGCCTCGTAATAGAGTTTAGTATAAACTGTTGCTAGGCATCTATGGACTACGAGTCCACAGTACGACAAATAGCCTTCAGTACGAGCAGTAACTAGCTTCGTGCCTGCAACCTGCAACTGGTGCAATGTTGATTTTATTGAGTATTTTCCTTTTGTTGTTGTTTAGTTTTGTTATTTTTTTTAATTTGCCCAGGTATCTTGGGGCTAACTGTTGGTTTGTGATGAATATTTCAACTACAATGGCTCTGAAGTATAGAAATGCGGCAATCTGGGCCTTCAACAGGAGGATAAGGGATCAGGACTCAAACAACAAATGCTTTGAGGGCACAAATGAGGACAAAATGTTCAGATTAACCCTGAGGCTCAGAGGCCTCAAACTAGAGCTCAGATTGCACGAACCCCAATGGATGTTGGGAGTACCCCTAGTTTGATGAGAAGGGAATCTTGGATTGTTCCGAGTACGATTAGGTTCCTCGTATGGAGGAGCAGCCCAGTCCTCGGTCAACCCATCCCTTTCTGTTGATGATCTTCAGCAACACTAATGGGGGATCATGCGTATAGAGGCTATCTACAGGAAAAGGTTGGAGTCGAAGGGCCATGGGAGGCCTGTGGGGCCATTTTATGAAGAGACCCAATTAGTTGATTTAGGGTTGAGCAATGTTTCCGTATTAGAGGCTGAGATAGATAGGCAAGAGCTCCAGTGGTTGACAACTAAGCTGGGAAAGTACACCCCGCTTATAGTCCAAGAGTTCTATGCAGCATACGCAACCACTATACTCCGAGGTCTTCCAAAGGGAAAGAAAGCTATTGATCAGCCTCGATTGAGAGAGGTCCCAGTTCAAGCCAACGAGTGAACATTTTAGAGGAGACCATCAGCATAGTACAAATGAGGCCTACTTACAGAGCACCCTAGTCCACAGTCAAGTATGACAGTTAGATTGATAAGATGAGATGGGCTATGATTGCGAAGAATATGGACCTGAGGATCGAGCTCCTAAGATGGGTGGATAGTCAGATGTCAAATAGTGACCCCGAGCCTACATGGTCACCATACACACTGAGCCCATCGTAAAGTCTCATCTCTCCTTCCCTACAAAATTTTGGTGGTCCATCATCTGATATCGCATTCGACCCACATACACTGAAAATGATATCACTTTGGAGCGAGCGATCCTACTAGCCCGTATCGTAGTTGGCTACAAAATTGATTGGTCTTGTGTGATGGCTGAGAAGATTCATGAGTCCACACTTTGGAGGAATACATCCATGCCCTTTCTTTTCCTGATCCATAAGCTATGCATGGAAGCAGGGGCGCGAGTCTGTCTCCATCTTGATCCACATATCGAAGCCCTTGACACCATGTATTCCAGCCTGAACAATGTTGACGATAATTCGGTGGCCCTCTAGTGAGAAGCACCTCTTCCTATTCCTAAGCCATTTCCTCCAGAGCCATCTTTAGAGGGTTCAACTCCAAGTGCCACTACCACTACTCCAGCTGCACCAGATCACCATATAACAACTGACCCCGAGGCGGGTTCTCTATAGATGCACCTGCACCAGAGCCATCTACGCCTCAAGGTCCTTCTGTAGACTTCCTTATTATGTCTACTATTGCTTTTCAGGTCATGGTTCGCAGGTTATACAATATAGAGGCCCAGTTAGCTCGGTTGATGCAGCATATCAAACCTTGGTCCAGTAGACAATTAAGGCATTAGAGCAGAGTTCTAAGGCATTCACCCTTTCAGTTATAGATCAGAGGATTTCTACAATGGATGCCAGGGTTGACTCTTTCAAGGCCAGAGTCCAGAAGAAGCTTGATGGGATCCAATCTACGGACATGTCTACTTTTCAGCAGGAGTTAGCTAAGTTTAAGTCTGACTTACCTATATCACAAGCATCCCCGATCACAGCTCTATAGTAGGAACCTACCGGTGATGATTTGATAGATTTAGTTGCTACTGAGGATACACCGTGTGCTTCCAATAAGAGGCGAATAGAGGAGACAAATGCTGAGGAAGGGCATAAGCGATAGAGGACTTCTGAGGAGACTGAGGAGTAGGAGGAGCAGCTTATACAATTCGTCCTGCAAAGATCGAGAGAGAAGAAGGAATAGAGCAGAGCTCTGGAGCTATAGATATTGCACAGGGTTGCCTCGTCTAGCACAACTAAATCTAAGACTACTCAAGAGGGGAGAGCCACCCATGACCAGATACATGCCAGTACTGGAGCACCTTTTTGATGTTTGCAATTTTTGACCCCTGTTCTTACGACTTTTTTGTTTGGATGTTTTGTCTTTATTACTTTTATGTTGGTATATACTCGGCCTCCCATGTAGTACTTTTAACTTGTTGATTCCTCCAAAGGACTTTAATGGAAGCAACGTCCTTGTTCCTTAGCCTTTTCACTTGCCTATCCAATATTTCCACTGGAACCTCCTCATAAGTCAAGTTGTCTTCAACTACACCCACAACATCCAATGGAACAATATCAGTCGGATAACCCACACACTTCCTCAACATAAACACATGAAACATCGATGAACCCAATTCATTTCACTAAGCAACTCTAACTCATAATCCACCTTACCATTCCTCCTCATCACCATATAGGGACCTACATATCTAGGGCTTAACTTACTCTTTTTACCAAAATAAGCTCACCCTCCATGGGCGAAACCTTCAAATAGACCCAATAACCAACTTTGAATTCAAAATCCCTTCTCCTCATATCGACATAAGACTTTTGGCGACTTTGGGCCATCTTCAACCTTTCTCTAATAATTCTAACCTTGTCAAGAGCCTCCTTGACCAGATCTGGTCCCAAAAAATCCACCTTTCTAACCTCAAACCATCCAACCGGTGATCTACAACGCCTACCATAGAGGGCCTCAAGAGGAGCCATACCAATGCTAGAATGATAGCTATTATTATAGGCAAATTCAATCAATGGAAGATGATCATCCCAACTACCCCTCAACTCCAATACGCAAGCCCTAAGCATATCCTCAAGAGTTTGGATATTTCTTTGGACTTGTCCATCCGTTTGAGGGTGAAAAGACATACTAAGTTCAACTCTTGAAGACCCCTTTGAAAGGATCTCCAAAAATGTGAAGTAATAAATTAAGCACTACAATAAAATATGATAGAAAAGGGCACCTCATATAATCTCACCAACTCATGAATTTATAGTCTAGCATAACCTTCAGCCCCATATGTAGTCTTAAATGGTAGAAAGTACGCCGATTTCATTATCCTATTAACCACAACCCAAGTGGAATCAAAACCCTTTCTAGTCTTGGGTAACCCAACCATAATATCCATGTTAATTTCTTCCCACTTTCAAGTAGGAATCTCTATGTCTTGGGTTAGGCCACCTGGCCTTTGATGTTTGGCCTTGACTTGTTGGCAACTATGGCAACCGTATACAAATATAGCAATGTCCCTCTTCATGCCTCCCCAGTACTACACATCCCTTAAATCTCTATACATTTTAGTAGACCGGTGAATAGAGTAAGAAGAAGCATGAGCCTCAACAGGAATTTTTTCTCTCAAGCCATCAACAAAAGGCACACATAAACTACCTTGGTATCTAAGGACACCATCTTCCCCTTGGGAGAAAACCTGCACCTTACCATCTTTTACCAATACCTTCAATTCTAACTAAGCGAGGTCAAGATCTTGCTGAGCTTTCACCTCCTCAATCAATGAAGATTTAGTTACATCAATGACAACAAAACCACCATTATCAACCTCTTCCAACCTAACTGCCAAACTAGCCAACATATGGACCTCCCTAGCCACCCCTTTGCCACCATCAACAACATGTGCTAGGCAACCGTGGACGCCCTACTCAAAGCATCGACCACCACATTAGCCTTACTGGGATGATAATGCACACTCATATCATAGTCCTTAAAAAGTTCTATCCACCTTCTTTATCTCAAGTTGAGATCCTTTTGAGTGGAGACATATTGGAGACTTATGATTGGTGAACTTGCACCCCTTACAATTTATGATGCCAAATCTTTAATGCAAATACCATGGCGGCTAGTTCAAGATCATAAGTAGGATAATTCTTTTCATGCACTTTGAGTTATTTAGAAGCATAGGCTATCACCTTACCATTTTGCATTAGAACACAACCCAAACCAACACTAGCAGCATTATAATACACTACAAACCCCTCTAGCCCTTCCGGTAGTGAAAATATAGGAGCAGACACAAACTTATCTTTCAATATTTAGAAACTCTTTTCACACTCATTGGTCCACACAAATTTGGTTTTGTTTTGAGTCAACTTGGTCATACGAGAAGCAATAGAAGAGAACCTATTCATAAACCTCCGATAGTAACCCACTAAGCCAAAGAAGCTCCTTATATCCTATGGGGTCAATAGTCTAAGCCAATTTCAAATCACATCAGTCTTTTTAGGATCCACCTTAATACTATCCACCAACACCACATGACTTAGAAAGGCAACCTCTTTTTAAAAAAAATTCACATTTTTCATACTTGGCATACAACTATTCTTACCTCAATGTTTGTAGCACTACGCTCAAGTGTCCCATATCCTCCTCCTTACTATGTGAATTGATCAAAATATCATCAATGAAGACTACAACAAATGAATCAAAGTAGGGTTTGAAGACCCTGTTCATAAAATCCATGAATATAGTCAGTGCATTGGTCAACCCAAAAGACATCATAACAAACTCATAATGCCCATACCTAGTTTGGAAGGCCGTCTTAGGAATATCACACTCCCTCACCTTCACTTGATGGTACCCAGAACGAAGTTCAATATTAGAGAAGTGACTAATCCCTTGCAATTGGTCAAATAAATCATCAATCCTTGGAAGAGGATACTTATTCTTTATGGTGACCCTAAAGAGTTTCCAGTAATCAACACACATTCTAAGGGACCCATCCTTTTTCTTCACATACAACACCGGTTCATCCAAAGTTGATTGGCTAGGCCTAATAAAACCTTTTTCCAATAACTCTCTCAATTTCTCTATCAACTTCTTTATCCCTACCGGGACCATGCGGTAAGGAGGAATAAAAATGGGTTGAGTGTCAGGAAGGAGGTATATACCAAAATCTATTTCCCTTTTGGGAGGAACACAGGGAAGATCATTTAGACATACATCAAGGAACTCATTTACAATCAGAACCGACTCTATAGATAGGACCTTGGACTCCATATGACCCTCACAAGATGAGAGAGACACCCCTAAGAGATCAACTTACGGGCTTTAATGCAAGAGATGAATCTACCCTTGACCACCACATCATAACTCTCTCATAGAAAGACATGTTCATTTGGGAATTGGAATTTGACCCTATGGGTTCTACAATCAATAGAGGCATAGTATGCATGCAACCAATCCATCTCAAGATGACATCAAAATCGACCATGTCCAACTCAACAAGATCACAAGGCAATACTTCACGCAAGATGCAAATGGGAAAAATTCTATACACCTTTCTAGCAACAACAGATGTATCAATAGGAGTAGACACCTTATAAAACTCACACAACAATTCGAGCTCAACATAAAACCTTTTGGAAAGAAAGGGGGTAACAAAAGAAAGAGTGGCACCCAAATCAATCAATGCATACACATCCCAATCAAAGACTTTTAACATACTGGTGAAAATATCTGGAACCTCCTCAATACTTTGCCTCCCTTGGAGGGCTTAAAACCGTTTATGCCTTGGGGCACCATCTTGTCGGCCACCTCTTCTTAAAGGAATTGCATTAGCACCTTGTGGACAAACCTCCTTACCCTTGTTGCAATTTCGAGAGAAATCCATCACCTTATGCCCAACTTTCTCACAACCATAACAAGCATTAGTATCCTCAAGCACGGGTCATTATGACCCTTATCACATTTTGGATACCTACTATTAGGAACCACACCCCCAACACCTACGGCCTATGGAAAATCATTGACAACCCTCTTATTAAATGCATGAGAAGACCCTTGGCCTTGATAGAACCAGCCATCTTTTCGACTTTGGAATTTTCCCTCAGAACGGGCCCTCTTGGCCTTATTACTCCTCTTCCTCAATTTTTTTCCTCCATTTGTTCAGCATAGGTCATTAAATGGGAAAAATCTGTGCCACTATCAACATAGTGGACTAGCATTCCTCACTCACCAAATCAGACACACCCATCATGAACTTGTTCATTCTAAACCCTGTGAAACGACCCAAAAAAGTGCCTTAAAAATGCCAAGAATTGTAATTTTTATATATCTCAAAATCTGTACGTGGTATTAAAAATTTGACTTCATATTCTTGTTTAGGGGGTCAAATTGACTGGGGAATAGGTCTAACCCCGATTTTAGAGCAAACAAATTGTGATTTCATTTTCCTAAAAATTGATTCCCAGAGAGCTTTTCGCACCCCTGGTGCGATGCACCAAGGTCGCGCCACAGTGTAAAAATGTTGCCAGTTTTGACATCGGTCCAAGGCTTTTGGGTCTTGGGCCTAAGCCTTCTCATGCGTGAAAATACCTGTACTTAGTAATATTTCACCTTCGCATCATTCAAGACATTCCCAAATACTATCTCAAACACTTAGACAATATTTGATCGCAATATTCAAGTGTCCGAAACTCATCTGGAACTTAGGGATTTCACTCAAACTTCAAGTCTACATTTTCAATCTTCATCTAGAATTCTCCAAGGCTAAGGTATGTGGCTTTCAACTATTGGGTCCTTTCACCCATGGTGACAAAGTTTCAATTTTACCTAAATTGCATGATTTTAAGAGTATTTATTCATGAGTCTTACTTATTATGAATTTCATTGCACAATATGTTGGGGTTTCAAGAAATTGTGATCGTTTTAACATGTTTTGAGCTATGAATCTAAGATTTATTATGAGGTTTGATGAAGGATCTTTTATGTATATTGTTTGAGCGTGTTAAAAATTATCAATTGATGATTTTACACTGAATTTTCCAGCATGATTTCTTTCTTGGATTGTATGTTTTTACACTAGAACTACACCCCCCCTAAGTATTTGATAAAATGTCCGATTTTGATTTATTTAGGAATTGAAGGCCCAATGCATGCCTTATCAGTTGAATTACTATATGATATGAAAGGAATGTATGTATATGATACTATCTCTATAGTGTTTTGAATTGATCAATCCTCTCTCGAGATGTTGTAGGCTCGGGTAACCATGTTGAGGGGTTTGAACCTCGATCGCCTCACTCGGGATGTGGTAGGCCTGTGCAACTATATTGAGGGGTTTGTACCTCAATCTCCTTACTCAGGAGGTGGTATGACTATGCAACCTTGTCGAGGGGTTTGTACCTCGATAACCATGTTGAGGGATTTGTACCTCATCCATCATGTTGAGGGGTTTGTACCTCATCCACCGCATTGAGGGGTTTGTAACTGATTCACCTCTCCAAGGAAGTGGTAGGCCTTGGATATTCACTAATAATGGTCTCTTCTTACACATGTATTAATTTCTATATAAGCATGATATTACTTCCAGCATCATTCATATATGTCATATTGCTATATGCTTATTCATTGCCTATGTTATGCATTTTGTTTATGGTGCTTATCACTTTACATCCTATATACTTGGTACATTCAAACATACTAACACATACTCTATGCCTATATGATGTCACCATGTAGGAATCGGAGTCCCGCTTGAGCATCCTTCTCCACGTAGCTAGTACGATTTCTCTCAAACTAGTTGGTGAGTCCTCCATTTTGGGGACAATATCTATGATCTCATGCTATGTACTAAGACTATCTTTCTTTTGTGTATATATTGACTATGGGGGTGAACCGAATTGCTTGTCTTGGCCCCCACTCTTATCTATGTAGTAGAGGTATTATTGGACATGTTATGTATTGAGCCTTGACTCTCTTGTTTGAGGCTTATGTTATGAAAGTATCCCTAGTCCTTTTTACCTTATTTCTACTCATATTATGTTTTTCAATTACTTTTGCAATGAATGATATGTAATGATATGCTAAGAGGCTTGTTTGGGGTCCCTTCGGATTCCCCATTCGCCGTGTCATGTACAGGCCTTAAGCTTGGGTCATCACACCTTGGGTCGGCAACCAAGTAGGGAGCATATTTGGAGACTTGATTGAACTTGAGGGCATACTCCCTGACACTCATAGACCCTTGTCTCAAATTCATGAACTCCACTAATTTTGGCTTCCCTAAGCTCAAGATGGAAGAAATCGATAAACAAAAGCCTCCTTGAACTCCTCCCATAGCACTACATTATTGATTCCATTCTCCTTCTTCCACTGAATAAGCCATATTCATGCTACTCCTTTGAGTTGTTAGGCTACCAACTCCACTTTCTCCTCCAATCTAACACCCATGATAGCCAATACCTTGTAGACCTCATCGATGAACTCTTGAGGGTACTCATCTACCTTAGACACATAGAATACCGGTGTGTCCATCCTCATGAAGTCTCTCACCTGAGATACTGTTGTAGGAGCATGAGGGGCTTGGTCCCCTTGATTGACTTGGTTGGTCACAACTTGTGCTAGCATAGTGATAGCACCCTCGAGCTCACCATGAGCCGGTTGTTCCTGGAGAGTGCAGTCTATCCTTCCTCTTGTGTTAGGTATGATCTAGAATAGCAAAGAAAAATTTTTAGGGGGGAAGACCTTACTTCAACTCTATAGCACGACTTAGAATATGAAGAAGGGAAACTTTTCCTAAAACGCCACCTAGCCTCTTACTCATAGTTGTGGTGCACAACACAACCATGAATAAGACTCTAATTGATGTGGTGTGTAGGATGCCAAGGACCATTAACAAACTAGTGCTATGATACCAAGTTTGTCATGACCTAAGCTTAGGGCCTAGACATTACACGTTGCTCGGGGAACCCGAAAGGACCCCAAGCAATCCTCTTAGCATATCATTACACGTCATTAGTTGCGAAGCAATTAAATGACAACAAGAGATAGTAAATAGGGATAACCAGGGCTAAGGGATATCTTTCATATCATAAAAAATAAGAGTCAAGAGAGAGTCAAAGTTTGTAGCATTATACATAACCTATCCAACAACACCTCTAACAATGGAACTTAGTGGGGGTCAAGACAAACAACTGGACTCACCCTCATAGTCAAAATATATAATAAAGAAAGAGAGTCGTAACACATAACATAAGACTATAGACATTATCCCCCAAATAGAACACTCACCAACTAGCTTGAGAGAAGTCGTACTAGTCACATGGAGGTGGATGATCAAGTGGAGCTCCGGTCCCTACATGGTAATATCATGTAGGCATAGAGTATGCGTTAATACATTTGAATGTACTAAGTATGTAAGATGCAACGCTTCAAGAGATAAGCAACGTAATTGAAAAGCATAAGCATAGACAATGAGTAGCATATAACAATATGGCATGTATGGAAGATGCTTGAAGTAAATCAAGCTTACATAGAAAATAATACGTATGTAAGGAAAGACCACTATTAGTGAATATACAAGGCCTACCACCTCCTTGGAGAGGCGAATAAGGGACAAAACCCTCTATATGATTGATGAGGTACAAACCCCTAAACATGGTTACCAAGGTACAAACCCCTCGACATGGTTGCATGGGCCTACCACCTACCAAGCGAGGAGATCAAGGTACAAACCTCTCAATATGGTTGCATGATCCTACCACCTCCCGAGTGAGACGATCGAGGTTCAAACCCCTCGACATGGTTACCCGAGCCTACAATCTCGCAAGTGTGGCTTGGTAAATTCCCAACACTATAGAGATAATATCATATGCATACATTTCTTTCATCATCATATAGTCATTCAACTCATAAGGTATGCATTAGGACTTCAATTCCTCAAGAAACAATAACCAAATATTTTATCAAACACTCGGTGTATGTGTAATGCTAATGTAAAACCATGTAATTAAAGAGTGAAATCATGCAAGAAATCTTGAAGTAAATCATCCCACCAATACTTTATAATACTATCATACAATATATATCAAAAAACCCTTTTATCAAATATCAGGATAGATCTAGGTTCATAGCTCAAAACAAGCATAAACATCATACTTTAACAAAACCCCAACATAGTTCATAGTCAAATTCATAATAGAAAAACTCATGAGTAAATCAACTTTAAATCATGTAATTTAGTTAAAATGAAAACTTGGGCAACATGGGTGAAAGGACCAAATGGTTGAAACCCACATACCTTGACTTTGGGGAATTCTTGAAGAAGATTGGAGATGGAGACTTGAAGCTTGAGTGAGAACGTTACGATACGAATGAGTTTTGGGACTTGAAATTTGGAGTGAAATATGAGTCTAAGTGTTTGAGTGAGTATTGGGGAATGTCTTGAATGATATGATTGATAAATATGGCTAAGTATAGGTATTTGCACACATGGAAATACTTAGGCCTAAACCCCATAGTCTTATACCAAACTTAAAAACACTGTCCAAAAATACACACTGTCGCACCCCAGCCACGTCACACTGAGGGCGCGCAGTACTTACTAGAATTCAATTATTTGAAAAAATTAAATTGCGATTTGTTCACTATAAAATCAGGGTTAGACCCATTTCCCACTAATTTGACTCCTTGAACAAGAATATGAAGTCGAATTTTCAATATCACGCATGGATTTTGAGATATATGAAAATTACAATTTCAAGCATTTTTGAGGCACATTTTCGAGCACTTTTTGGGGTCATTTTAGATGAAGTATCAACCCCTCAATTGGTTAATAGTTGTCACACCTTACCATTCATTGTGATTGAGGTATTATCCTATCAATTGGTTGATGGTTGTTACACCCTACCATCCATGGTGATTGAGGTATAGCACCCCCGCAACAAGGTGTGGTCAACTTGCAACACTATAGATACCTTTCAAAAAAAAAAACTCATATACACTTTTCTTTCATCATCATAAAGTCATTTAACTCATAAGTCATGCATTAGACTTTAAACAACTCAACAATCCATCACCGGATATTTTATTAAACATTTGGCAGGTGTGCAATACTAGTATAAAACCATAAAATTCGAGAGTGAAATCATGCAACAAAACTTGAAGTAAATAAAACCCCCAACACTTGGTAATAGAATCATGCAATATACATTGAAACCCTTCATTAAATTTCAAAATAGATCATAGATTCGTAGATCAAAATATGCTTAAACAATCACACTTTTACGAAACTCCAACATTGTTCATAGTCAAATTCATAACAAGCAAGATCCATAAGTAAATCAACTTGGAAATACATAATTTATGTAAAAAAGAAGGTTAGGCACCATGGGTGGAAGGACTCAATAGTTGAAACCCACATACTTCAACTTTGGAGAATTCCTTGATGAAGATATGATTAAGAACTTGAAGCTTGAGTGAATCTCTTAAGATCTATAATGAGTTTGGGACCCTTAATTTTGAGTGAAATATTTGTCTAAGTATTTGAGAAGGTTTTGGGGAATGCCTTGTATGATATGGTGTTGAAATATGACTAAGTATATGTGTTTTTCAGCATGGGAAGACTTAGGCCCAAGATCCAAAGGCCTTGGGCATAACAACCCATAACTGGCAAAAATAATAATGATCCGGTACCTAGCCGCGTCGCGCCACGGGTACGGATCGTCTCTGGAAATTACTAAGTTTGGAAAACAAAATTTTTATATGGTTGCTCTACAATCGGGGTTAGACCACTTAATTTTCCCCCTTAAAATGAATATGAAGTTAGATTTTTGATATCATGCTTGAATTTTGAGATATATGAAATTTATGATTATGGGCACTTTCGAGGCACATTTCCGAGCACTTTATAGGGTCGTTTTGATATATCCCCTTTGGTAACATTCGTCCATAAATGTCAAAGAAATGTACATAAGAAGGATAATCATGAAGATCAGTCCCAACAAGAATGCAATGATGCACTTAAACATCATTTTCAAGAATCTCAACAAAAGTATCAAAATCACCATGAACTTGTCAACAGAAATACGAATGCATGCAAATGACATAATGGCTGATACATAAGTCTTAAAATCACATAAAGGACTTGAAATTAGTACCCTGGGCTTGAGTAGAGTGGAAGAGATAGAGATATCTCCTTTGTATGTCCGCCTCGGCTTCCCATGTAACACTCTCAACTTGTTGGTTTCTCTAAATAACCTTAACGGTAGCAACATCCTTGTTCCTCAACCTCTTCATTTGTCTATCCAAAATTTCTACCAAACATCTTTATAATTCAAATTTTCTTCAATAATACAGACAATATCAAGCGGCACAATAGCACATGGGTCACCCACACACTTCCTCAATACAAACACATGGAAGACCGGATGAACCAAGTCCATTTCACTTGGCAACTCCAACTCATAGGTCACCTTACCAACCCTCCTCAACACTCTATAAGGAGCAACAAATCTTGGACTCAATTTACCCTTCTTACCAACATGAACCACACCCTTCATGGTTGACATCTCCAAGTAGACCTAACCACCAAGTTTAAATTCAACATCCCTTCTCCTCACATCTGCATAGGACTTTTGACGACTTTGGGCTATTTTCAACCTTTTTCTAATCAACCTTACCTTCTCCATAGCCTCCATAACCATATTTGGACCCAATAAAGCCATTTCCCCTACCTCAAACCATCCAATCGGGGACCTACGACGCCTACCATAGAGGGACTCAAAAGGAGTCATACAAATGCTAGAATGATAGCTAGGATTGTAACCAAACTCAATCAATGGGAGATGTTCATCCCAACTACCCTTAGACAATAAAACATAGGCTCTAAGCATATCCTCAAGAGTTTGGATAGTTCTTTCATCTTACCATCTATTTGAGGGTGAAAGGTCGTACTAAGCTTAACCTTTGTACCAAGACCTCTTTGGGAGGACCTCCAAAAGTGTGAAATGAATTGAGCACCATGATCTGATATGATAGGAAAAGGCATACTATGCAATCTAATCAATTCATTAATGTACAACTTAGCACAATCTTTGGCACCATAAGTAGTATTGACCGGTAGGAAATGAGCCAACTTTGTCATTCTATCAGTCACAACCCCAATAGAATCAAAACCCTTTCTAATCTTAGGCAATCCAACCACAAAATCCATGTTAATTTCCTCCCACTTCCAAATGGGAACCTCTACATCTTGGGCTAGGACACCCGACCTTTGATGCTCGTCTTTGACTTGTTGGAAATTATGGCAACTGGAAACAAACTTAGCAATATCCCTCTTCATACCATCCCACCAATACACTTCCCTCTAATATCTATAAATCTTTGTAGAACCGGAGTGAATGGAATAGGAAGAATTTTGAGCCTCATCAACAATCTTCTTTCTCAAGTCATCAACACTAGGCACACTCAACCTACCTTAGTACCTAAGGGAACCATCTCCCCATCGGGAGAAAACCTCCACCTTTCCATCTCTCACCAAGGCCTTCAATTCTAAAAAGGATGGGTCAAGGTCTTGGTTTGCTTTTACCTCATCAAACAAGATTTTGAAACATCAATAACCACAATATCACCATTATCAACCTCTTCAAACATAACCCCCGCCAATCGATGAACCTCTCTAGCCACCTCTTTGCCCCCGTCATCAACATGAGCAAGGCTACCCATAAGCACCCTTCTTAAAACATCAGCCACAACATTAGCCTTACCGGCGTGATAATGTACACCCAATATCATAATCCTTAAGGAGCTCTAACGACCTTCGTTGTCTCAAGTTGAGGTCTTTTTGAGTGAACACATATTGGAGACGTTATGATGGATAAACATATCAAAATGCACCCCATACAAATAATGATGCCAAATTTTCAAAGCAAAAACAACGGCGACCAATTCAAAGTCATGGGCAAGATAATTCTTTTCATGCACCTGGAGTTGTTTAGAAGAATAAGCTATCACCTTACCATTTCTCATCAAAACACAACCCAAACCAATTCGTGAGGCATCACAATACATAACAAGCCCTTCTAACACTTTCGATAGTAACACGATAGAAGCGGAGACATGTTTATCCTTCAATGCTTGGAAACTCTTTTCACACTCATCGGTCCACAAAAATTGAGCCTTCTTTTGTGTCAACTTAGTCATAGGAGATGCAATAGGAGAGAACCCATTCACAAATCTCTGGTAGTAACCCGCTAAGCCCAAGAAATTTCTTATGTCTATGTGTCAAAGGTCTAGGCCAATTTCTAATCTCCTCCATCATTTTAGGATCCACCTTAATACCATCTCCCGACACAACATGACCTAGAAAGGAAACCTCTTGCAACCAAAACTCACACTTCTCATACTTAGCATACAACTTCTCTTCCCTCTTTTTTTGTAACACCACCCTCAAATGACTCACATTCTCCTCCTCACTATGGTTATAGATCAAAATATCATCAATTAAAACCACCGCAAATAAATCAAGGTAGGGTTTTAAGGCACTATTCATAAGATCCATGAAAATAGTCAGTGCATTGGTCAACCCAAAAGACATGACCATAAATTCATAATACCCATACCTAGTCTCGAAGGCCATCTTGGGAATATCACATTCCCTCACTTTCACTTGATGATACCCAGACCGAAAATCAATCTTAGAGAAGTGACTAGCCCCTTAAAGTTGGTCAAATAGATCATAAATCCTTGGTAGAGGAGTTGCCATATACATTCTAAGATAACTGTCCTTCTTCTCCACAAACAACACTGGTGCACCCAAAGGTGATTGGCTAGGCCTAAAAACCTTTCTCCAACAAATCACTCAATTGCCCCTTCAACTTCTTTAACTTCGTCGGGCCCATACTGTAAGGGGGAATAGAAATGGGTTGTGTGTCAGAAAGGAGGTCGATACCAAAGTCTATTTCCCTTTTGAGAGGAACACAAGGAAGGTCAGTAGGAAAGACATCAAGAAACTCATTCACCATCGGGACCAACTATATAGGAAGGACTTCGGACTCAACATCCTTGACCCTCACAAGATGATAGAGATACCCCTTAGAGATTAATTTTTGGGCTTTAATGTATGAGATAAACCTATCCTTGACCACCACATCATGACTCTCCCAATCAAGGACAGGTTTATTTGGGAATTGAAATTTGACCCTATGGGTTCTACAATTAATAGAGGCATAATAAACATGCAACCAATCCATACCAAGAATGACATCAAAATCCACCATATCCAACTCAACATGATCACAAGGAAAAATCTTATGCAAAATGCAAACGGGATAATTCCTATAGACCTTTCTAGCAATAATAGATACACCAATGGGAGTAGACACCTCACAAGACTCACATAACAATTCGAGTTTAACATGAAACTTTTTAGAAACAAGGGGAGTAACAAAAGAAAAAGTATTACCCTTGTTAATCAATTCATACACATCAAAATCAAAGACTTTTAATATACCAATGATGACATCGGGCACCTCATCCATCGCTTGCCTGCCTTGGAGTGCATAAAACTGATTGTGCCTTGGGGCAATACCTTGTTGTCCTCATCTGCCCAAAGAAACCGCATTTGCACCCCGGCCTTGTGGACGAACATCTTTACCCTTGTTTTGATTACGAGGACAATCAAACTTCTTGTGACCCACTTTTGAATAACTACAGCAAGCATTAGTGTCCCTCATACATAGGCCACCATGGCCTCTACCACATTTTGGACACATAGCATTAGGCACCACACCACCATCACCTTTGGCCCTTGGGTAGTCATTGGCAAACCTTCTACTAGGAGCATGAGAAAACTCTTGCCCTTGATGAAATCGACCACTCTTGGGACTTTTGAACTTGCCATCAAAACAGGCTCTCTTTGCCTCATTACTCCTTCTTTTTCAAAACTTCTCCCACTCCAATTGTTTCGCATAAGTCATAAGGCGGGACAAGTCCATGTCACCTATCAACATGGAGGCACGACATTCTTCATTCACCAAATCGGATACACCGATCACAAACTTATTCATGCTAGACCTCGGGTCGGTAACTAAGTGTGGAGCATATTTAGAGAGTTAGTTCAATTAAGGGCGTACTCCATCACATGCATAGATCTTTGCTTCAAAGTCATGGACTCCATCATTTTGGCCTCTCTAAGCTCAAGAGG
Organism: Solanum ossicruentum; assembly: GCA_025774065.1. Taxonomy (NCBI): domain Eukaryota; kingdom Viridiplantae; phylum Streptophyta; class Magnoliopsida; order Solanales; family Solanaceae; genus Solanum; species Solanum ossicruentum. The sequence continues at coordinate 44,667 of JAOTQR010149434.1, forward strand.
GAAGAACCAGTTAAGGAAAGCCGCCTTAAACTCTCCCCAAAGAATCATATTATTGACCCTCTTTCCTCCTTCCATTGCGTACACCATATTTGGGTCAACCCTTCGAGTTGGTAGACTACCAACTCCGCTTTCTCCACTAACCTAACACCTATGATAGTTAACAATTTGTACACCTCATCAATAAATTTTTGAGGGTCCTTATCCACTTTAGACCCATTGAACTCTAGTGGGTTCATCCTCATAAAGTCTCTCACCCTAGAACCTGGGGTAGGAGCATGAGGAGCTTGGGCCCCTTGATTGATTTGATTAGTCATGGCTTAAGCTAGCAAGGTAAGAGTATCCTGGAGCTCTCTATGATCCGATTGTTTTTCAGGAGTACGGGTTATTCTTCCTCTTGTGCTAAGCATGATCTGGCATAGCAAAGATCATTTGTTAGGGGAATGTCTTACCTTAACTTCTATAAAACAACATGTATCAAGAAGAAGGGAAACATTTCCTAATATGCCTCGTAGCCTCTTACTCATAGTTATGGTGCACAACACAATCATGAATAAGACTTTAATAGACATAGTGCGTTGGATGTAGAGGACCACTAACCTACTACTCTGATACCAGGTTTGTCATGACCCAAGCCTAGGGCCTTGACGTGACATGGTGAATGGGGAACCTGAAGGGACTTTAAACAAGCCTTTCAACATATCATTACACATCTTTGGTCGCGGAAGCAATTAAACAACAATAAGAGAATATAAATAAGGGCAATAGTACTAAGAGAGCTTTTCATAGCATTAAAACATACAAGAGTCAATAGAGTCAAAGCTCATTGCATCATTACATAACTTGTCCAAAAGTACCTTTAAACATAGAAATGACTGGGGGAAAAGACAACTTTACGGGCTCACCCTCATAGTGAAAAGCATACAATAAGATAAAGAGAGTCTTTGCATACCTAGGAACAAAAGATATTGTCCTCGGAGTTGAGGACTCACCAAACTTGCTTTCAGAAGATAGTACTAGCTACGTGGAGGAAGATGATCAAGTAGAGCTCTGGTTCCTATATATTAACATCATGTAGGTATAGGGTATGTGTTATTATGTTTGAATATACTAATTATGTAGGATACAATGCAACAAGAAATAGACAACACAATTGAAATGCATAATTAGGCAATAAATGATCATGTAGCAATATGGTATGTATGAAGTAAAACATGCTTCTATAGAATCTATGACATGTGTAGTAAAAGACAATATTTATAGATTCCAAGGCCTACCACCCCTTGGAAAGGTGATTGAGGTATCAACCCCTCAGTTGGTTGATGATTGTCACACCTGCCATCCATGGTGATTGAGGTATCAACCCCTTAATTAGTTGATGGTTGTCACACCCTACCATCCATGGTGATGAGGTATCAACCCCTTAATTGGTTGATGGTTGTCACACCTTACCATCCATTTTGATTGAGTTATCAACCTCTCAATTGGTTAATGGTTGTCACACCCTACCATCCATGGTGATCGAGGTATCAACCTCTCAATTGGTTGATGGTTGTCACACCATGGTGATCGAGGTATAGCACCCCTCAACAAGGTATGGTCAACTTTCAACACTATCGATACCTTTCAAAAAAACAACTCATATACACTTTCCTTTCATCATCATAAAGGCATTTAACTAATAAGCCATGCATTAGACCTTTAATAACTCAAGAATCCATAATCGAACATTTTATCAAACATTTGGTGGGTGTCCAATGCTAATATGAAACCATGCAATTCAAGAGTGAAATCATGCAAGAACACTTGAAGTAAATCAACACACCAACACTTGGTAATACCCTCATGCAATATACATTAAAACCCTTTCATCGAATCTCAAAATAGATCATAGATTCATTGCTCAAAACATGCTTAAACAGTCATATTATTATGAAACTTTAACACAGTTCATAGTCAAATTCATAATAAATAAGATCCATAAGTAAATCAACTGGAAAGATACCATTTATGTTAAAAAAAAAAAAGGTTAGGCACTATGGGTGAAAGGACCCAATGGTTAAAACTCACATACTTCAACTTTGGAGAATTCTTTGATGAAGATTTGATTAAGAACTTGACGCTTGAGTGAATCCCATAAGATCCAGAATGGTTTGGGACCCTTGATTTTGAATGAAATATTTTTCTAAGTGTTTAAGAAGGTTTTAGGGAATGTCTTGTATGATATGGCGTTAAAATATGACTAAGTATAGGTGTTTTTACACATGGGAAGAATTAGCCGCAGGACCTAAAGGCCTTGGACCAAACAACCAAAATTGGAAAAAATAACACTGATCTGTGCCTACTGGAAATTATAAATTTTGAAAAACAAAATTTTGATATAGTTGCTCTAAATTAGGGGACCCATTTCCCATCCAATGCTGCCCCCGTGATCACGAATATGAAGTTGGATTTTTGATATCACACATAGATTTTGAGATGTATGGAAATACGTTTACGGCACTTTCGAGGCACATTTTTGAGGATTTTTTGGGGTTGTTTTAGAATCAATTTGGCAAAACCTCGTATTCCCTTAGGATTTTGACCCTAACCTATGGTTAGGTTTTATATTTGATTATGATATCTTTATCCACGAATTGAGAGGTACTGTTTGAGCGTGATCAATCTACACAATCTTGCATTTGTCTGCAAGAGTATGATGGGAACACAAAATCTCTTTATAGATATTGTAGAACTTCATGTCTTCCCATTATCTCTAATAGGCAATGTAGCACAATGGCTATCTAAGCTCATGCAAAGTTCGGTCACTAGTTAGGGTGAATTGCAGAAGGCATTTTTCGAGAGGTACTTCCCGAGGTCGAAAAAGCACAAGTTGAAAGACAAGATCAACAACTTTGAGCAGCTTCCTAGTGACTTGATTAGTACTACATGGGAACATTTTACTAAGTGTTTGAGGAGTGTCCTGGACCATAAAATTGTTGATGATTCCTAGGTGGAGATGTTTTATCCTTCCTTTGATGAAAATAGTCAAGCATGTACTGATACCATTATAAGGGGCAAGTTCTTAGATCAGTCATTTGCAAAGATTACCGAAATGATAGAGAGAGTGGTTAAGATTAATTGTGCATTGGGGCAAAGAGATAGAGCATCTACCAGAAGATCATGTGTTATTAGTATTGGTTCGAAGCAAGCTAAGATATATGAAGAGATTATGCAAGAGATTGCTCGAATTCATATAAATATGGAGGTGATGATGAAGTAGAATTAGGAATGAGTCAATGTAGTTGTTCATCAGCCTCCATGTTCACCCATGTATGATGATTTATACTATGAGAAGAACACTTGGTTTATTATTAATTAGATTGGGGGTTTTTGAACCAATTCCCAAGGGTTCAATCAGGACTATTGGCGCCAAGGTCAAGGAAATCAAGGTCAGAACTTTAATTGAGATGGATCATTCAAAGAAAAACATGTAGGGTATTATGATAGGAATCGAGGCCAAGACAGAGAAGCAGATTAGGGTTGCAGAGGTGTTTACAAAAATGGTCCTTATGTGCCACAGCACCATTGCGGTACAAGTGTGAGTAACTCAAGATTTGAGGAGATTTTTGATCGTTTGTTGAAGAAAGTTGAGACACAGGATGAGACTCTAAGGGGGACAAAATTTGAGATCTCCAATATAAATCAGAAAATCGAGTCTCATTTTGTTGCCATCAAATAGCTTGAGCAGCAGTTTGGTCATGTGTCAACTTAGCTTAATCAACATTAGAGGGGTACGTTGCCCAGCAACACAGTGCAAAATCTAAAAAATGAGTAGCAGGGCATACGGTTACTGCTTATGGTGGAAAGAGCACCATTGATCCTCCCATCCTAGTTAATGAGGATAATGTTTGAGAGGCGACAGTTGAGGTGCAGAATATGGATACTAGAGATAATCATGGCAAGCATAGGGTTGCTGAAGCTACTGATGCACCAAAGAAGTTGAAGCCCCTTCCTAGGGTTCCTCCTTCCTTCCCTCAAAGAATCAAAAAAGAGGAAGGAGGAAGGAAAATTCAAGCATTTTCTCTGCATGCTGAAGTAACTCTCCATCAACATCCCTCTCATTGAGGCATTGGAGAAGATGTAAGGGTATGTAAAGTACATGAAGAACCTAGTTACGAAGAAGCCCACTGTAAGTCTGGAGCTCTCCTAAGAGCTTCAATATTGTAGTGCAATTGCTATGAGGTCCTTGGTCTAAAAAAAGATAAGATCTTGGCACTTTTAGCATACCCTATACCGTTGGAGATGTGGAGTTTGCAAGGGCATTATGTAATTTAGGTATCAGTATTAATTTTATGCCCCTTGCGGTCTTTAATGAAGCTAGGATTGGAAGCCCCTACTCCGACGAGCATGCAGTTGTTGATGGTTGACTGTACGGTGAAGAAGCCAGGGGGAATACTATATAATGTGCTTTTTAAAGTTTAAAAGTTCATATTTCCCACAAACTTTGTGATCTTAGATAGCAAAGTCGACGTCGATGTTCCAATCATCCTGGGAAGACCATTTCTAGCCATTGGTCGAGCACTAACAGACATGGAAATCGGTCAACTCAGGTTTAGATTGAACGATGAAGAAGTTGTCTCCAATATCTATCAATCTATGAAGAGGCTAGATGGTTTGAAGAGTAAGGTATGGGCACTTGGTGAACTCTTAGTAACCAAGTTGTCCAAGTTGTGCTGTGATAATAAATCAGGCGATACTTCGGAGGCAACCCAAGGAGGAGACTGGGACTTAGGCGCCCAGGTATGTTTTGTGACCCCAGTACTTTATTGTTCAAATTATGTGCATTGAGGACAATGCACTTGTTTTTCAATGGGGTGGTAGTTATGGGCCTTAGTGAAGTTTGAGTTGCTTGGATCCATAACTATCCTATGTTTTGAATCATAAGGGTTTTCTTGCATGTGTTCTTTTTTCCCATTAATATTTATTTTCTATTGAACCGGAATGCTTAGGATATTTACGTAGTATTTGTATCATATAATACTGATATTTTTGCCATATTTATGTTTTTGTATTTTTGTGAAAAATGAGACCCACCAATGTTTTGATTAGTTAGTCTAGATAGCAATCATGCATGTTTCAGTGTGTTGACAATGCTTGTTCTGATAAGTGAGGGTATATTGAGATAAAAAGCATGATATGAGAGTTTATTCAATGTAATCAAGTGCCATGTGAGAGTGAGCTTAATTGGCTAAATTTAAGTATTTTGTCTCAATTCAAAACTTGCCATGTTACTCCAATTTATACTGTAGATTAGTTGGATTAGGAAAGGATCTTAGGACATTATTCTTAAGAGCCCACTTAGTCTAAATGACCAACCAAATTTGCAGAATATTCCTTGATCCAAATGTTTGTCCCTAACACGTACCTATTCTTTGTAAACACCTAAGTGACCTAGCCTTATTAGTTATAAAATCCTAAATTGGCCCTTGGTCCTTCCTTGAGCAGTATGCACCTTAACTAACGCAAAAATCTTAAGTAGAGGGTAGCTACTAAAAGTGGCCCTAGTTCTGAGATTGGATAATGTGCACCTCAACTCAGGCCAAAAGCTTAAATTAAGGGTGGTTGGTGTAAGCGTAAAACACAAAATGAGGTGTAAAGTTAGTAATGCATACAGAAAGAGAAATATCATGTACTGGGTGCAAGAAAAATATGTGATGCCTTAGTTATGAGCTAAAAAGAAAAATTAAAGTGTAAGATGAAGGCAAAATGCTGAAAATGAAAAGAAAGAACCAAGAAAAGCTTGAAATAGGAGAAAAAGGAAGAATAGAGTAAAAGCAATAGTGTCGGTAGGGAAAAAGTGTAGTAAAACATAGTGTCAAGGAGGGATCTCCAGTCACTATGTTCCCAAAACATCATATCAAAGCCCTCTGAGCCTATGTTACAAGCCTACAAAATCCTAAAGTGATCCTAGTCCAAGTCGTTGAAGGTCTTAATTATGAGTATAGGGGCAAGCATACGGTATTGGATATGATACATGTATATCTTTTGTGAGAGCGAGTGATTTTGCATAGTCCCAAGGTTATACTTGAAAACTTCATTGAGAGTAAGATATAGGACTTCATTCTATAACGACACTTGTATTGCATTGTCAGCATTAGACTTATTCAATGATTGTGGCTTGTTGATAGTATCTCACTTTTCATAGTTATATTGTTGCTTGCATTAGTCTGTATTGGTTTGCTAGATAACTATGTAATTGTGCTTTGAAAAGTGGTGTGGGTATCTGTGTTTAAGTTTGATTTGATCTATACCATTGGGTTGAGGTCTGTATGTTACTGCACTGCTTAAATAGTTTGAGTTCCTCGCTTGAGGAAAAGTAATAATTTTGAGGTTGTTGATGTGTTGTCAAAATACAACACTTTTGATACTTAAAACTTGAAATTTTGTGTGTTCTCAATACGATGTTAGTGGATTTTACGTATTTTTGTGTTTGGTTTGCAGGGTTTCAGGGTTAGCATTGATTTTAGCGGAAAATATACAGAAGTTGCTGACTTAAAGGATTTACGATACCTTCTATGGGTCGTAGAGTATTCTATGGACCATGGAGGAGGTTTCGTGTACAGTTCTAATGAGAGTTAGATTTCTAAAGTTTGGTCTACAAACATGCAGATGGGTCGATGAGTCGTAGATCATGTCTCATACCTTGAGGATCAGAGAAGGAGGAATTTCTGAAGCTTCATCAGGCGAAACCCCCTTTAGGCCGTAGAACCTTTTACGGGCCATAGAGGAGTTTCATGCAAGTCAAGTCTAGTTTTGCAGTAAGGAAGTATAAAATCCCGAATACAGGTCATAAATCACTCTACAACCCGTAAAGAAGCTTGTAAGACGTGCCGACCAAGTTATCCTATTTTCTTTAGGACTTGTATTTTAAATATTATATATAGGTTTTAGGTTATTTTTCTGTGAGATTTGAATAGCTAGCAGAAAAATAGTGACAGAGAGTAGAGAAAACATTACAGAGTTCTGAGAAATATTTGTACACTTTGATTTAATATTCTAATTATAATCTTCTGTTTCTCATTTAAGCTTGGATTTATTTGTGCTTAATTCAATTATTTAAGTGCTCTAATATGTTATTCAACTTCATAAATCTTGCATCTACACAAATCATGAGTAGCTAAAGCCACTACTAGGGTTGTGAGAACCATGAAGAACTAAAAAGGTAAAATAGGGTAATTCATAATTCTTGAAAACTGTGCATGAAATTATTAAATAACTCTCTTCATTTTGCATGTTTTCTAGTGGTGGCCAACACCAATACTATGTTACTTAATAGACCAAGATAGTAATAAATAGGAAAAGGGATTAATTATCAAGATTCGATTGATATATTCTCGTCTAATCAACCAAACTAGGCCAAGGAAAGGTGATACTAGGACAATAGGTAAAGGTTAGTAATGTCATACTGTGGAGATGGACCAAGTCACGTAGTGAAACTCGCCTCTTGCCTAGGCCAAAGGATTTGGTATACTTAACTTACTATTATTGATCACACCCAAGTTATACCTCTTTTTTTGAGGATAAAGAGGTTGTTGTCAAATATAAAACCTAACCAAGGTTAGGGTCGAATCCCATAGTGAATACGGAGACTTTCTAAATCGATTCACTAATAAACAATTCAAATATTAAATAACTTAATTCACTAAAAGGGTGGTTGCAATGATTGATAAGAAATTAAAATAAAAGAAATTAAAATAAACTAGCTAAAACAAGAGACAATCAATAATGGAGAGCAACTTGGGAATTTGTGTTCCCCATGATTCACCAACAAAATATCCCCGAATAACCCACTTCTCGACTAGATTATACCATGTATTAGAATAATTTAAGTTCACCAAGCCCTTTAATCAAATGTAAGAGGCAAATTTCACTATGTGACTTGGCCCATCTCTATAGTGTGCAATATTACCATTAATTATAGTCCCAGTCAACCTCCACTTGGCCTAGTTCGGTTGATTAGACGAGAACACATCCTCGAATCCTGTTAACCAATCTCTTTTTCTATTCATTACTACCTAGATCGAGAAGGTAACACTAGGAAAGTTCTAATATTGGTCACCACTATAAAACATGCAATACAAAGAGAATTTAATAGCACATCCAAATACCTATCCAAGAATTGCAAATTATCCGGGTCTATTTGATTAGATCTTCATGGTTCCCACAACCCCAAGTTGTGGGTTTAGCTACTCATGTTATGGGTGGATGAAGAAATCATGAATTCAGAAACCATAATTACTCACTTACCCAAATAGATTGAAGAACAAGAAAATTAAATTTGTATAGAGAATCACAAGATTGAAAGATTCAATGAATACACAAGTGGTATTCTCATCTCGAATATTTAGTCTCCAAGTATAAAACCCTAAAAAAAGTGCTCTAATGACATTCTCTACTCTATCTTTTCATACTTCTTACTAAGCATAGCCTAATTATACTATTTATAGTATTTACAAACAAATCCAAAAAATAGAAAAACTGGTTAGTGCACCCCTACGACATGAAGTTATGACTCATAATAGGGTTTGCGAGTTGTAATCGGGGTCTCATGTACAGCTTCTTAAATCCTGGACTTCACTGCTATGGATACACTCTACGAGTCCTAGTCTGATCTATGACTCATACCCCTTCTCATAGAATTTTTCATCATCATCATCTGGTCCATCTCTAGAAATCTTCATGAAACCCCTCTATACGACTCATAGAGTGATCTTCAACTCGTATAGGGGTCTCGTATAGCTGAAATTCAGACTTTGATTCATTACTATAAATCCCTACAAAACCCATTTTACGACTGGTAGATAACTCTAAGACTCGCAGAGGGTCTCGTAAGCCTTCAAAAATCGAAAACCTCTGCAATTTTATCCAATAGTTATGCCAACCGGCTTTCTTGCAAAAACAAACAAAAAACATATAAAAACCACATACGTCGCATTGAGAACACACAAAATCCTAGGTTTTAGGCATCAAATGTGTTGTATTTTGACAGTACATCAACACCCTCAATTTAAAAATTGTTGTTTATCCTCAAAAAATCACTCAATCTATATAGATAGCAAAGTAATACATAGACCTCAACCCAATGGCATACATCATACTCACTTCAAACTCAAGTACTCACACCAACTTTGCAAAACAAGATCAAGTAGCTATTTAGCAAACCAAAGAACACTAGTGCATTTGACAAAACAACCATGACAAGCAAAGGAATATGAATAATCCACAGTCACTAAAAGAGTCAAATGCTAATAATGCAATGCAAGTGCCCTCACAGAAAGAAGTCTTATTTTCACACTCAATGATGATTTAAATTTACCTTTGGGACTATGCAAACACACTCACTCTCAAAAAAGATGTTCATCCATAATGACTAATATCATACGCTTCCCGTATACTCATGAATCAAATTTTCAACCAACTGGACTCGGGTTACTTTGGGACTTTCTAGACTTGTAACGTAGGCTCAAGGGGCTTTGGTATGGCATTTTGAAAAAATAGTGACTAGAACACATCCTTGAAGTACGTATTTCAACACTTTCACCTCACTAACTCCAGCATTTCCACCTTATTCTCCCTTTTTCCACATTCAAGTTTTTTCAGGTATTTTCTTCTCATTCTTTAGCTTTTACTTCATTTTTATACTTTATTTTCCTTTTAACACTCAATGTAAGGCAATTTTTTCCTTTTCTTGAACTCGGTATATGATTATCTTCTTTTCTCCTCATTTCCAACTCACCACCTTATTATTTTGGTTTTACCCCTACACCGACCACCCTCAACTTAGGTTTTTATCCTATTTCAAACTACACAATATCTATTTCCCAAACTTGGGCCACTTTTGGTAGCCATCCTCAACTTACGCTTTTTGCCTCAATCAAGGTTCACAATACTCAAGGATAGACCAAGGCCAATTTCAAGGTTTTTCACTAAACAAAGTCAGGCTAATTAGGTGTTTTTGAAAATATTAGATCATGTAAGGCTCAAATATTTGGAATAAGGGCTAAAACATCATTTCTTTGGTTATTTTAGGCCAAAGTGGACTAATTACAAAAAATGTCCTAAGATCCCTTCCTAATCCGTTTAATCTTAAATCTAACTTAGAGTAATAAGACAAGTTTTGAATTAGCACAAAAATGCACAAATTTGACAAAAGTAAGCTCACACTCACATGGCATTGTAATACATTGTCAACAAGCAAATAATAGATCATGTTTCATATCTCAAATTACCCTCACTTATCAGAACAACTATTGCCAAACACCCAAAATGCATGGTTGTCATTTAACTACTAATCAAAAATAAATTATTTACCAATTTTCAAAACAAAACATAGAAAACATGCTATATGCCATAAGTACTAGTATTATATGCTACAAACATTATCTAAACATCCTAAACATGTCGGTTCAACAAAAATTAAATATCCACGAGAAAAAGGAACAAAGGCAAGAAAACCTTAGGATCAAAATTTGGAGTACTTATAGAGCATAAGCTACTCAAACTTCACCAAAGCCCATAACTATCCATACCCCATCGAAAATGTTGAGCATTGTCCTCAATGCACCAAATCAAGCAAAAATATAATAATAGGGGTCAGAAACATACCTCGGCACCTAAGTGCCAGTCTGTGGTTGAGTCCTGCCATCCCCCTCTTGCAGGGTAGCCTCTTTGACTACTCTACTATGTCCGGATGGGCCAATATCACCCTATCATGCTCCTCAACTAGCCTCATCTCCTCCTCTTGCCTCGATGTCCTCAAGACCAGCCTAAGCTAGTCCTTAGAATCCTCATCACCCTCATAATCTACGGGGCACTTTGTACATATATTCTGCTCAACATATTCCTCATCTGTGCAAGGACATGTCCCAAGGGAAGTCTATGGACGCTCTGTGGAGGAAAATAGATCAAATAGCAACTCCGTAAGTATAGACTCTGATAATGTCATGGGCACCGCAAGTGCAGTGTCATGTCAGCCCTAAGCTTTGCAATCTTCTCATGATGTCACGACCCGAAATTAGGTAGATGGCACTCGTCTTTTCCCACCAAGACATGTCAGCCTACAACCCAACTATAACATTAAAATGCGGAATTATAATCAAAATGAAAGTACAATTTAATGAAAATCTCCCAAAACCTAGTTGTCACGTGCACAAGCTTCTAGTATATTACAATAGATTCAAAAGAAAACACAAGTATCAAATGATATTGTCTCTGGAATAGAACAAAATTATAAATAGGAGTAAGAAGTCAACAAGGATGGCAAACAGCTACCTCTCAGAATCTCTGAAGAAAGCCACGGACAAGGAAAATAGAGTGTATCACGACGATCCAAGCTCGTAACCTACAAAAATGTTGTAGCAAGAGGGGTGAGTACCAAACACGTGCTACTCAGCAAGTGAACTACCAAACACAGAATCAAGTAGTATAGAATACCTGCACCCCTCAGCACTCCCACCAAATCCCCACAACTATAACCTAACTCATAACCTTCACAATTACATCCTCTGAAAATTCTATGACCAATGCCTATAACAGTACAATTCTTATCTATCCCACTTCAAGTCATAAGGGAAAATTCTATAGTTTATCAAGTTCTCGCTATTTCATCAAGTGTCATCAAATCAATACCAAGAGTAATCATGTAAGGACAAAAATAAGTCAATGAAATAATGAATAACCAATCTCGATAGCACTCCATACAATCATAACAAGCTAGAGCATTATGGGATGAAGATGAATGGGGTGAGATGTAATACAATGCAATGCAATGTCACGTAGAATGATGCATGTCTGTACTAAGATACATATTCATTGATTATAAACATGCCTCAGTCAGAACCCATGGGGGCCACACATGGACCATGTATCTGCCGGAACCATTTTCCTTCGGCAAT
>JAOTQR010149435.1:0-19402 GCA_025774065.1 Solanum ossicruentum
CCCTTTGCCTCAGGAGCAAATTTTTGGTATATACATGTACACTTATTTTCTGTATTTTGCATTTATGTATATTCGAGTGTATGACGGGGCCCTGTCTTGTCCTCCGATTCAGCTCGTATGTGTAGAGGTATGTGAATACATGTGGCTCTGGGATATTGTATGTGGTATGATTACGTGTGTATGATATATTTGTTGCGCGATTCCACTGTAGCGGTGACTTTGTCAGCCCGCATATATATATGTATGTAGATATTTGTTGTATGCTGGGGTTGCTATTTGCAAGTTTGGTTAGTCGGTAAAACAGAGGAAACTCTACCGAAATTTCGGTAGATTCCTCAGCTATTATAGTTGGAAATCCAGTTTAGTGTTTGTGTAGGTGCCCAATCGGTACTAATCACGGTCCCTGGGTTGGGTCGTGACATAGGTTATCTGGGTTCTTAGTCCCCCCGAATTGGGCATTGTATAATGTAACACTTTATAAGGAATTTATCATGCACATAATCCCATTTCATCATCGTATAGTCATTCATATCATATCTCATGCTTTGGGCCTTCAACTCCTCAAGGAATCACATCCGGACATTTTATCAAGCACTTAGATGGTGTGTAATGCTAGTATAAAACAATGAAACATAGAGATGAAATCATGCAACAAAAGTCATTGCAAAACCATCAATCAACACCTTGCAATACTCTCAAGCAATATACATCAAAACCTCTTATCAAATCTTACAATAGATCCAAAATTTATAGCTCAAAATATAGCAAAACAATCACAACTTTACATAGCTTTAACATAGTGTGTAGTGAAATTCATAATGATCAAGACCCATTTGTAAATCAACATTAAATCATGCAATTTGAGTAAAAGGAGGCTTGGGTATCATTGGTGAAAAGGAACCCATGAAAGAAACCTACATACCTTAGTTTAGAGATAAACTTGGTGACGATTAGTGATGGAGACTTGAAGTTTGAAGAAGAACCTTGACAGAGAACCTTAGATTGGGATGAGGGTTTGGGAGTTGAATTTTGGAGTGAAAATATTGCTAAGTGTTTTGAGTGAGTATTGCGGAATGTTTAGGATGATATGACGGTCAAATAAGGCTAAGTATAGATAAAAACATTGTTCAAAACACTTAGACCCAAGAACCCAAAGCCTTAGATTGAGATAGAATTCACTGGCAATAAAATAAATCATGGAGCTGTTGCGGATCATCTCTCGAAATTGAAATTTTGGAAAATTGAAATTATTATTCGATTGTTCTAAAATTGGGGTGAGACCCTTGTCCCCCTAATTTTGAATCCTTGAACAAGAATATGAAGTTGGATTTTTGATACCGCACATGAATTTTGAAATATATGGAACTTAAAATTCGGGGCATTCCGAGGCATATTTTCAGGCACTTTTTATGGTCATTTCAGTAAGGTTAAAGTGTTGAATACGTAGTTCAAGGATGGCACCTAGTCACTATAATTTCCAAAATGTCATGCCAAACCCCCTTGAGTGTACATTACAAGCCTAGAAAGTCCTACAGCGATCCTAGTCTAGTTGGTTGAAAGTTCGAGTCATGAAAAACTCATTATGTATGAACATCTCTTTGAAGAGTGAGTGTTCTTGCTTAGTCCCAAGACTATAAAATTGAAATCATTATTGTGTGTTAAAAAGGGACTTCTTTCTATGAGGGTACTTACTTTGCATTGTTAGCATTTGACTTTTTCAGTGATTGTGGACTGTTGATATTCCTTTGCTAGTCATAGTTGCGTTGTCAGATGCACCAATGTGCTTTGGTTTGCTAAATAACTATGTAATCCTATTTTAAAATATTGGTGTGGGTTCCTGTGTTTGGATTGAGTATTATATATGTCATTGGGTTGATGTGTAATGCCCTTATTATTAAATAATATATTCACTTTTAAAAAGGCATTTTCTCAAGATAAAACCAACCCCTACTTCACAACTCTTTGAATTGAGTTTGTGCCGTTGGAGAAATTTATTTTCTTGAATTGTTGAAATGAATGAGGGAGGCGTTTGTTTTAGTGGAATTTATTTACTTTTATGCAATTATACATGTTAAATAATCCTTAATAAATAATTATTATGTGTGAACAACATAAATAAGGTAGGAAAAAAGAGAAAATTAGGGCATCCATCTTATTGGATTATTCTTCTTTTAAGATGCTTTTGACATAAAATATATTTTCCCCAAAGTATGTCTATTTCATGACTTTATAAAACCTTATAAACTCTCTCATAAACTTATATTTGATAAACATACACGAAACAAATCAGTTCCTTGGAGCAAAGTAAAGAAATCCCCTATCTTTTGGTAAGTGATTGAATTATATCTTTAAATTGTATAGTGTATAGTAATTGTGAAATATCTCGTTGTATATAGCTTTGTTTTCAATGAGTAAATATGTTTATGCGCAATTTGAATCTGCTTGTATGGTATTGAAAGAAGGCATGCAACGCAGTGAAAGTTTTAGCCAGTTTTCTGTCTAAGAAGCCTTCTATGTATGGATGTTAGTATTTTAACCATATCTTGTTGTGTGAGATATAATTTGTGGTGCTTACTAGTTCTTTCAAACCCCAATACAAGTATCTACAACTCTTATGCTTATGTTGGGACCTAATTTGGCAGTTATGGATTGAAAACAGTGGACGCAAGTTAGGACAAGTTCTGTCCAGAGTTTTGACATAGAAATCCCTAGGAGTGTGGTGTTAGTTTTTTGATTATAAATACTTGTACAAAGGGTATTGTGAAGTTGTTAGTTATCGTTGCAACCTATATTCATATAGCTATAGTTTTCATGTAGACTAGAAAGCCTAGTTTTTCCATTTACCAATTCAAAATCTAGTTGTGTTGTAAGGCAGTAAAGCTGTAAAGTAGAGTGTGACTGCAGTAATAGGACTCTGTTTTTGTATTTAACTTATTAGTTCCTACCTATTGAAATTGGTAAACATTAAACGATCATGTAGATGAGTATTAAGGAGCTCACACTCTTGTACAATCTTAAGGAAATTGATTGAAGAAATGTATGTCGTATTGATCCATGACATGAACTCGGTAAGGTTGGTTATGTGCTAAAAGGTTCAGATTCATGTAAAAATTTATTCTTGTGCCTTGTTGCCTGCTGGTACATTTGAATGTTATCTTGGTATATCAACTATATTCTTGTAATTTATCTGGTTGTGTTGATAAATTTTTAGACTTGCAAGGAACTTGTCTAATTCGACCATTTGTATGAATTTTCTGATCACTTGACATCCTAATGGACTTTGTCACCATTGGCATGCCTCTTGTTCAAATTAATTTCCATCTTGATTGTGAATATTTTTTCATCCTAAGTATGGAAGCAGTGCATTTATATGCATGAACTAGAAAGTCAATCTTAATATGGTTCTTGGTTCTCTTGATAATTGTGTTTTCACCCTTCTTGATACAGGGGTTCAGTCCTTCTTGATACTTGATAATGTTTGGTGTGACAGCATTAGGTACATACTAGCCAAAACTTTTCATTTGAATGTCTTGCAAAAATTGTTCCAGGAACTCTTCATACTTAGATCATTAAATATCCTACTCGACACTATTGATATATTTGTTCACTTGGTCTATTTACTGTATTCCAATTGTTTTGCCCTTTGACATAATGAGGGTAAATTGAGGGATGTAGAGTTCTCAACTTTCATCTTTAACACCATTAAGCCTCATGCTTAGCGATAGTTATTTCTTTTGTAGGGAGTACACGAGATGATGTTTGGGGATGGCCATTGAAGATAAGTTTTTGGAGTTGTGCAGAAGATCACATTTACATCTTGACATATATATATATATATAGTAGTAGTTTTGGGGCATGTATATGATTCTCCTATTGCATATATATGTATCAATTTGATGGGCCAGAGTAAATTGTTGCACCATGTTTTATAACATAAGTTTTGACTTGTTTAGTTAAATTTGAGGCGAAGAGCTTGTTTCAATATTAAAACACCAATTATGTTAAGATGACTATATGAGATGGAAAGTAGTACATTTTATGTCCTTGTATTTTAATATTGGTAATACTTTTCAGCTTGCTACAACAGTATAGGAAACATATAAAAATCTATCAAAATAGTGTGTTAAATTACTTGCAAGGTACTTAAGCCAAAAACTTCAATTAGAAATCAACTAAATAACCTTTAGAACAAAATCCGATAACTTAAACTATTTTGAATTCATTACATAAATATGATTAATATGTCATGTGTTAAATTCTTCGTATGCTAGTAAATGTTATGCAAGCTTAGAACATATAGAAGTGGCATGCTCTCGCGAGGGTTGTCACATGATGACTGTATGTTTGCTATGTTATCTATAGATTGAGTCACCGCTTGAGGAAAAGAAACATTTTTAAGTTTAGAGTGTTGATCTACTATCAAAATATAGCACATTTGATGCCTAAAACAGACCCTACATGTGGGATTCTACTGGGTATGTTGTTGTTGTTGTTTGATGCCTAAAACATTAGATTTTGTGTGATCTCAATGGACTTTGGTGGTTTTTATTTGTTTTTCTGTTTGTTTTTGTAGGAAAACATGATTTGCATGATTTTGGGAAAGTTGTAGACTTTTTTTGGTTTTTAAGGACATTACGAGGCCCTTTAAAAGTCGTAGAGCTTCCTACGAGTTATAAAGGCAGTCTCGTGAAGATTTCCTGTGTTGGATGAAAGTCTAAATTTCAGCGAATTGAGATCCCCACACGAGTCGTAGAACATTTTACTTGTCGTATAGAGCGATTTCGTGAAGATATCCAAGGATGGACCAAAAGATGCATGTGAAGTCTACAAGAAAACAATATGAATCGTAGATCAAACTACAGCTTATAGAGTAGACCTGTAGTAGTGAAGTCCAAGATTCACGAAGCTGAATACAAAAGCCCGATTATGACTCATAAATCGTAGATCAGACTATGAGTCATAACTATGAGCCATACAAAATGCCGATCAATTATTCTAATATTTTTAGGAACTTGTTTGTAAATACTATAAATAGTATAATTAGTTTAATTTTTAGTAAGAAGTATAGTAGAATAGAATTGAGAACACGAAAATTAGAGTACATTTTAGGGTTGTATACTTGGAGACTAAATATTGGAGAATAGAATGCATTTGTGGATTCATTGTGCCTTTCAACCTTGTGATTCTCAATACATATTGAGTTTTCTTGTTCTTCAATCTATTTCTGTAAGAGATTAATTATGTTTTCTTAATTCGTAGTATCTTTATCTACCCAAATAATGAGTAATTAAACCCACAACTTGGGGTTGTGGGAACCATGAAGATCTAACCAAATAAATTCTGATTATTTGCAATTCTTAGAATGGGTATCTATATATATTAATCAATTCTCTTCATATTTCCCGACCCACGTGGTAATGAATATGAAAAGAGATTGATTAACAAGTTTGGTGATGTGTTCTTGTCTAATAAACCGAACTAGACCAAGGGGAGGTTGACTTGGACTATGGGTAATGGGTATTATAGCACACTACGGAGATGGGCCAAGTCGCATAGTGAAATTCGCCTTCACCTTTAACCAAAGAGATGGAAGAACTTAAATTACCTTCCTGCATGTGATATTTTAGTTGTGAATTATGATATACGGGAATGTTGAGTTAGTGAATCATGGGGAACGTAATACCTAAGTTGTTCTACACTATTGATTGTCTTCCATTTTTGTTAGTTTAGTTTAATTTCTAATCAATCATTGCACCCCCCCCCCCCTTTTGGAAATTGAGTTAGTTAATACTTGAACTTTTTATTCGTGAATCTATTTGGAAAGTCTCCATATCCTTTGTGGAATTTGACCCTAATCATGGTTAGGTTTATTACTTTGACAATAATGACTTTATCCTCAAAAGAGACGTGTAACGTGAGCATGATCAGATGGTAAGCCCGCTAATAGCACTAGGTTTTGCAACATCTAAAGTAACCTACTCGAGACTGTGAAATTTTTTTCTGCCGGTAGTGGTGGCAACACCATAGCTCCAGTCACTTTCATAGACATAGGATTCAACCTGTACTTATTCTATTGGTAAGCATTGGGATTAAAATCCTGAGGTTATAGAATGTCCTCTAAGGGAGGTGGGTTCTCATTCCTATCATCATCATTATTGTTCCTATTTAGGGTTGCATTGACTGCATTGTTGGCATTATATTAGGCCATTCTTCCTATAGTTCAATGGATCTCCGGATCAAATAGAGTCAAGGGATTTCCTTGGCTCTGAGTGTTTGGCATATATTACTCGTACAACCTACAAAGAAACAAAAATAACAAGTGAAAGTAAAATAAATGGAACTAAGGATTAACACTCAAACTACGAATGAATTCACTAAGTCCTGCCATATTCCTGGCAAAGGCGCCAAAATCATGATGTCGCCCAAATTACACCTTATTATTTGTGGGATAAGGTGATCGCTGTCAAGATATAGAAATTAACAAAGGTTAAGGTCGATCCCACAAGGAATACGTAGAATCATAAAAATTCACCAATATGCAATCCAAGTAATTAACCGACTCTATTTGGCAAGGGGTGGGGGAGGATTTGAAATAATCAATGAGAAAATAAAGTAAACTAACTATCATGAGAGAAAATCAATAATAAAGAGCAACTAGCGTATTGTATTCCCCTTCCCCAACTTAGTATCACCAGATAACCTAATTCTTGTTATTTTATAGCATGCAAGATGGCAATTTAAGTTCACCAAGCCCTTTGGTCAAAGGTGAGAGTTTCTTTTCACTATGTGACTTAGCTCATCTCCATAGTATGCATTTTTACCATAACCTATTAGTCCCAAAACAACCTCCCGTTGGCCCAATTTGGTTGATTGGATGAGAACAAATAAATCGAATCTTATTAATTAACCTCTTTTTCTATTCATTACTACCTTTGTCTAGTCGGTAATACTAGGCAGTTTCTAATATTGGCCACCATCAGAAAACATGCAAAATGGAGAGAGTTAATCAATAAATGTATATACACCTTCCAAGGATTGTGAATTATCAAGTTTTACTTTGTTAGTTCTTCATTGTTACCACAACCCTAGTTGTGGATTTAACTACTCATGCTATGTGAAGATGAATCGATTATGAATTAAGAATACATAACTAAATACTCACGCAGTTGAATTAAGCACAGGAAAACTGAAAGTCGATGAAAATCAAAAGCTTGAAGATCAAATTACACCACAAGTGTTCTCAAAGACTCTCTCACAATTTTATCTATAAAATTATTGACTTCTCTGAGTACTAGGTCAAAACCAAAAATACTGGTGAGAACTTATGGAAAATAACCTTAAAGGACCTATTTATAATAATTAAAATCAAATCCTAAACAAATTAAGAAAATTGGTTGACATGCCATACGAAAGGTACTTTATGATCTATATTGTCTTCTAAGGCTCGTAATTGGGATGTCATGATCAGCTGCTGAAATTTTGGACTTCACTTCTATGACACCCCTTTATGACTTGTAAAGAGGTTTACAACCCCTAAAGGAGGTTTCGGCTCATAACTTTCCTGCAAGTCCACTTCTCTGATCCTCAGGGAATGAAAGGTATTCTACAACTCGTAAACTGCTCCATGACTCATCTTCATGTTTGTTGACTTCAACTTCAGCAAATAGCCCCTCACTTGAAATCCTTACAGAACCTATCTATGACTTGTAGAATGCTCTATGACCCATGGAAGGTCTTGTATAACAACAAAACCAACAACTTCTATCATTTTTCTCAAAATCATAGCCAAGCTATAATCTTGCAAATCTAAACACGAAAACATATAAAAACCACTAATATCACATTGAGAACACACAAAATCCTAAGTTTAAAGCATCAAAAGTGTTGTATTTTCGTAGCACATCAATGGGTAGATGACCAAATTATTAAGTAAGGCCAGAAACCTAAGTAGGTGTCTACTTTATCTGAGCGTATGGTGAAGGCTTCCCTCAGCTTCAGCGGCAAATGTTTGTGGGTTGTGGTGAAATTACGGATTCGACCCACAAATGCAAATAATACCTTGACACCTGACTGTGAGAGAATAAAGCAGAGAATTGAAAAACCTAGAATATTGGGAGGTTTTGAGTCTTGATATAAAATAGCTTAATTGGTTTTATTGAAATAAAAAGAAATTTATTTTTTGAAGAATTTTAAAAGTTAGGAAATTTTTTGGCGCTTGATGAAATTTTTATTGTTTCCTATTTCTCAGTATTATATTTAGATTTTGGGATGAGTTAATAATTTCTTTAGTGACTAGATTTTGTACCTTCACAGTAACATATAGAACTAGGGACGATAATATAATCTTTTCCTAATAAATATACTTTTTGAGATGAGATTATTACCATCCTTAAGTGTTGGTCTTAAATAACAATTTTTTTGTAGTGCTAGTTACCAACATTTTAGTTGGTTACGACTTAGATTGGGCCTGCCTAACTACGGAGGAGTTTCTTGAGGCAGTGTTGAATAGATCCACGTCACTCCCCTTCCCGTTCTTGATATTTTACCATTGTATAGCAGTTGGGGTGGACATACTTCACCATTTGGACACTCAGATTAAGGTTAAAAAGGACTTTGGATGCCAGCCTAATAATGGCTGATGAGAACTCAGTGGCCCTTTGGTGAGTAACATGCCTGAAACGACCCAAAAAGTGCCCAAAAATGTGCCTCAGAATGCATGAAACTTTAAATTTCATATATCACAAAATTCGTGCATGAAATAAAAAATTTGACTTCATATTCTTATTCAGGAGGTTAAAATTAGGGGGAAAAGGGGCTAACCCTGATTTAAGAGCAAACGATTTGCAATTTTAACTTTTATAATTTTCTTATCTAGAATCAATCTGTGATAGCACTGCGACGAGCAGTTATTGCGGACATGTGTTAATTTGAACTTCGCGATAGTTCTGCATAGTAGACCAAATACGGACCAATGTATTTTGGTGCCAGTGATTTCTATCTCGGTCCAACGCTTTTGGGCCTTGGTCCTAAGTGTTCCCAACTATGGTTTTACCTATACATACCCTTATTTCACCCTCATATCATTCAAACAATCCCTAATGATAACACTTAGCCATATATTCACTCCTAAATTCATGTTCCAAACCCTCATCCTAAGCTAAGGTTTTCCTTCAAGGTTCTTCTTCAAGCTTCAAGTCTCCATCTCTAATCTTCACCAAGTTCATCTAGAAGCTAAGGTTTGTGAGTTTCCTTCATGGTTCCTTTCACCCATGATACCCCAGACTCTTTTTATTCAAATTTCATAATTTAAAGTTTATTTACAAATGGGTCTTGCTTATTATGAAATTTATTGCACACTATGTTAAAGCTATGAGAAATTGTGACTGTTTTGTTATATTTTGAGCTATAAATCTTTGATCTATTGTAAGACCTGAGGAGGGGTTTTGATCTATGTTGCTTGAGGGTGTAGAAAGGTGTTGATTGGTGGTTTTAAAATAGATTTCTTGCATGATTTCATCTCTATATTTCATGATTTTATACTACCACTACACACCCTTTAAGTGTTTGATAAAATGTCCAAATGTGGTTTCTTAAGGAGTTGAAGGTCCAAGGCATATAATATGATATGATTGAATATATGATGATGACATGAACTTATATATAAGATATATTCTATATAAAGTGATGCATTAGACAATGCCCGATCTGGGTAGCCTAGTTAAGGGGTTAATGTCTCAACCACTAATGTGATAGGTGCTATCATCACTAACCTTGATGAAGAAGTTTGTACCTCACACACTAGGGTGATGGGTTCTATCATCATTAACCTTATGAGGGGTTTGTAAGTCATACACTAGGGTGATGGGTGCTATCATCACTAACCTTGATGAGGGGTTTGTACCTCATATAATAGGGTTATGGGTGAAATCATCACTAACCTAGCAAGGGGTTTGTACTTTGGAAATATAGCTCAGTCTCTTATATACATATGATATCCTATATGAGAATGAGTTACTGAAGCATGTTTTACTTATGCATTGATCATACATGCCATATTGATATATTATGCCTATTACCTATTGTATGCATTTTGCTAAAGGTGCCATCTTTTGTTGCATTGCATTCTACATACTTAGTACATTGAATTTTACTAACACATACTCTTGCTTACATGATATCACTATGTAGGAACCGATTTCCAAGTTGATCATCCTCCTCCTCTATGTGGCTAGGTCGGTACTACTCAAGTTTATGGTGAGTCCTCCCCTTCGGGAAACTTAGTCTATGTTTCTCTTATTGTGTATTGAGACATTCTTCTTTATTTTCTATTTTGACTATGAGGGTGAGCCCGATTGCTTTGTCTTGCCCCCCGCTCTTATCTATATATTAGAGGTGTTTGTTGGACATGTTATGTATCAAAGCTAAGAGCCTTGACTCGATTGTTCTTGATGTCTATGATATGAAAGTGCTTTCCCTTAGCCCTAGTTATCACATTTTATTATCTCTTAATGCTTGTTTTTAATGATTCTGCGACCAAGGATGTGTCATGATATTCTAAGAGGCTTGCTTGGGGTCCCTTCGGGTCCTCCTTGCACCGTGTCATGCCTAGTCCCTAGGCTTGGGTCATGACAAGCTTGGTACCATATCCTCAAAGTACAATACACCATGTCGATTAGAGTCCTACTCATGGTTGTGAAGTGCACCATGACTATGAATAGGAGGCTATGAGGCATTTTAGGAAATGTTTCCCTTCTTCATATTCTAAGTCATGCTACAGAGTAGTGGTAAGTCCCCCCCCCCTAAACAATTATTCTTTGCTATGTTAGATCATGTCAAACGCTAGAGGAAGAAGGGCCCAAACTCTCGAAGAGGAACTACCAGTGGTGAGCTCTAGGATTCTCTCACTATTCTTGCCCAGGTTGTGGCCAACCAATTTAACCAAGGGGCCCAAGCCCCTCATGCTACTACCCCCGGAGCTAGAGTAAGAGACATCATGAGGATGAATCCTCGGGTGTTCTATTTGTCAAAGGTGGATGCAGATCCACAAGAGTTCATTGATGAGGTGTACAAATCTTGAATATCATGGGTGTTGGGCCAAATGAAAAGGCGGTGTTGGTGGTGTACCAACTCAAAGGGTAGCACAAATATGGTATGATAAATGGAAGGGTGAGAAGGGAATTCGTAATGTGGTGCTTTGGGAGGAGTTCAAATCA
The DNA here is from genome assembly GCA_025774065.1 of Solanum ossicruentum. Taxonomy (NCBI): domain Eukaryota; kingdom Viridiplantae; phylum Streptophyta; class Magnoliopsida; order Solanales; family Solanaceae; genus Solanum; species Solanum ossicruentum. The sequence continues at coordinate 11,214 of JAOTQR010149435.1, forward strand.
GCTTTCCCTAATTGGTTTTTTCTTCTTGAGCTTAGGGAAGCTAAGTTGGTGGAGTTTATGAAATTGAACTAAGGTGCTATAAGTGTGAGAGAGTACGCTCTCATGTTTAATCAACTTTCAAAGTATGCTACTCATTTGGTGGCTGATCCTAGATCTAAGATGAAAAGTTTATGATAGGGATATCTGATTTAGTAAGTAAAGAATGTTGGTCTGCCATGTTAATTAGTGACATGGACTTGTCTCAGTTGACGACCTATGTCGAGCTAATGGAGGAGGAGAAATTGAGGAAAAGAAAGGGGAATAATGCCAAGAGGGCCCATCTTGGGGGTAAGTTCCAAAGGGGTGGCTAGTTCCATCAAGGCTAAGGGTCTCATCATACTACTAATAAAGGGTTTGCCAATGACCTACCTAGGGCTCAAGGTGTTTGTGCTATGGCTCTTGTGAAGTGTGTCGTAAATGTGGAAGGGTTCATAAAGGCCTATGTTTGAAAGGTTCTAATGCATGCATTGAATATAGGGAGCTTGGTCACAAGAAGGCGTATTGTCCAAGAAACTATGGGAAAGGCCGGGGTGCAAATGCGATTCCATTGGGTAGAGTGGTCCTCAAGGTGGTGCTCCAAGGCAAAATCAATTTTATGCTCTACATGGGAGATAAGGGTTGGTGAGATTCCCGATGTTGTTACCGGCATATTGAAAATATTTGACTTTGATATGTATTTTGATTAATCTAGGTGCCACTCTTTCCTTTGTTACACCTTTTGTAGCTAAAAAGCTCGATGCTGCCCCTGAGTTGTTGTATCAGTCATAGGAAGTGTCTACACCTATTGGTGCCTCTATTGTAGCTAGGAAAGTTTATAGAACTTTTCCTATTTACATTTTGCATAATTTGTTGTGTTATGATCTTGTGTCGAATTAGACATGGTAGATTTTGATGTCATTCTTGGGATGGATTCGGTGCATGCCTACAATGCTTCTATTGACTATAGAACCAATAGGATCAAGTTTCAATTTCCCAATGAACCCGCCTTGAGTGGGAAAGTCATGATGTGGTGTCCAAGGATAGATACCATGTATTAAAGCCTGTAAGTTGATCTCTAAGGGGTGTCTTTACCATCTCCTGAGGGTCAGAGTTTAGTCCAAAGTCCCTTCCATAGAGTCGATTCCGATTGTAAATGAATTTTTTGATGTCTTCCAAAATGACCTTTCTGGTCTTCCTCTCGAGAAATAGATTTTGCAATAGTCCTCCTCCCCAATACTAAACCTATCTCTATTCTCAGTTACCATATGGCCTTGGCGGAGTTGAAGGAGTTAAAGGAACAATTGTAGGATTTATTAGAGAATGGATTTATTAGACCTAGCCAATCATCTTGGGGTGCTCCGGTGTTGTTCGTGAAAAAGAAGGATGGGTCCTTTAGAATATGTATTGATTACCGACAACTCAAAAGAGTCAATATAAAGACTAGATATCCTCTTCCAAGAATTGATGATTTGTTTGATCAATTTCAAAGGGCTAGCTTCTTCTCTGAGATTGAACTTCGGTACGAGTATCATCAAGTGAGGGTGAGAGAGTATGATATTCCAAAGACGGCCTTCCAGACTAGATATGGGCATTATGAGTTTGTTGTGATGTCTTTTTGTTTGACTAGTGCACTAGCCATCTTTATGGACCTAACGAACAGGGTCTTCAAACCTTACCTTGATTCCTTTGTTGTGTCCTTCTGAAACGACCCAAAAAAATTACCCGAAAACATGCCTCAGAATGCCCAAAATTTTAAATTCATATATCTTAAAATCCATTTGCTATTTCGAAAATTCGACTTCATATTCTTATTTAGGAGGTTCAAATGAGTTTCAAAAGCGGCCTAACCTCGATTTAAGAGCTAAAGATTAACAATTATGAAATTCCAAGAATGCAAATTTCAGTAGGGTTTCCGCGTCGCTTAGAGACACGCCCCAGTACAGTTTGGAGACTTTTTTTTTTATTTCGGTCCAAGACTTCTATGTCTTGGGAATAAGTGTTCCTTAAAGTGTTTTTACCTATGCTTAGAGAAATTTCACCCTCATATCATCCTAAACATTTCTCAATACTCACTCAAATACTTAGTCATATTTTCACTCCCCAAACTCAAGTCCCAAAACCTCATCCCAAGCTAAGGTTCTCCTTCAAGGTTCTTCTTCAAGCTTCAAGTCCACATCTCCAATCTTCACCATGTTCATCTCTAAGGTAAGGTTTGGGTTTCAACTATTGGGTCCTTTCACCCATGGTGACCAATCCTCTTTTCTATATAAATTGCATGATTTAAAGTTGATATAACATGTGGGTTTTGTATATTAACAAATTTACTGCATAGTGATTTGAGTTCATGAAAGTATGGTTGGTTTAGCATATTTTGAGCTCTAAATATTGGATCTAATATTAGATTTGATGAGGGGTATTGATATATTTTGTTTGAGGGTGTTGCAAGGTGTTGATTTATGGTTTTTCAAAAGATTTTCTTTCATGATTTCATCTCTATATGTCATGGTTTAATACTAGCATTACAGACTGTCTGAGTTTTTGATAAACTGTTTGGATGTGGTTTCTTGAGGAGTTGAAGGTTGAAAGCATGAGATATGATATAAATGACTATATGATGATTAAATAAGATTATGTACATGATAAAGTAAATATAAAGTGTTGCATTAGACCATGCCCAATTCGGTGGGACTAAGAACCCAGATAACCTAGATGGGGGTTCGTACTCATCAACCTAGAGAAGGGTTTGTACTTCTCCACCTGGTGATGGGGCGGCTTTTTCACTAACCTAGATGGGGGTTTGTACTTATTAACCTAGAGAAGGGTTTGTACTTTCCACTATGTTGATAGGACAGAATTATCACCAACCTAGACGAGGATTAGTACTCATCCACCTAGGTGATGGGATGGTATCATCACTAACCTACCAAAGGGTAGTACATTTGGAGATCTAGCTTAGTCTCTTCTACCATATAATATCCTATATGAGCATGAATTACTCAAGCATTTTTTACTTATGCATTAATCATACATTTCATATTGTTATATTGCCAATTACTATGAATTTTGATTATGAAGCTTAATCCTTTTTTGCATTGCATCATACATACTTAGTACATTAAAATGTATTAATGCATACTCTATGCCTACATGATGTTTCCATGTAGGGACCAGAGTCCAAGTTGATCATCCTCCTCCACGTGGCTAATTTTGTGCTATTCAAGCTAGCTGGTGTGTCCTCCACTTCGGGGGCCTATTCTATATTTCTTTAAATATGTATTGAGACATTTTTCTTTATTGTCTATTTGACTAAGAGGGTGAGCCTTGTTACTTAGTCTTGGCCGCCGCTCTTTTCTATGTATTAGAGGTGCTTGTTGGACATGTTATGTATCTATGATATGTGTTTGCTTCTTGTCTCTTAACTATGATGATATTGTGCAAGCTTTTCCCTTAGCCCTGGTTTACCCATTCTTCTATCTTTGATGCTTGATTTATTGCTTCCATGACCAAGGATGGGTAATGATGCTTTATGAGGCTTTCTTGGGATCCCTTTGGGTTCCCCTTGCGCCGTTTCACTTCTAGGCCCTAGGCTTAGGTCATGACAAACTTGGTATCGTAACACTAGGTTAATAGATCATCAGAGTCCAACACACCGCGTCGATTAGAGTCCTATACATGGTTGTGAAGCGCGCCATTACTATGGATAGAAGGCTGGGGGACGTTTTAGGAAATGCTTCCCTTCTTCATGTTCTATGTCGTGCTATAGAGTTGTAGTGAGTTTATCCCCCTCATAATTGTTCTTTGTTATGCTTGATCATGTTAAACACTCAAGGACGAAGGGCCCAAACTCCCGAGGAGTAACCTAACAATGGTGAGCTCTGAGATGGTCTTATTGTACTTACCCATGTTATAGCCAACCAAGTCAATCAAGGGGCCCAAGACCATCATGTTACTACCCCGTGAGCTAGTGTAAGAGACTTGATGAGGTCTACAAAATCAAGAATATTGTGGGTGTCGGGCAGAATAAAAAGGCGGAGTTGGTGGCGTACAAACTCAAAGGGGTAGCTCAAATATGGTATGATCAATGGAATGGTTAGAAGGGGCTTGGTAATGTGGTGCTCTGGGAGGAGTTGAAATTGGCCTTCCTTAGTCAGGTTTTCCCTCTTTGAGCTTAGGGAGGCTAAGTTGGTGGAATTTATGACTTGAAATAAGGTGCTATGAGTGTGAGGGAGTATGCCCTCAAGTTTAATCAACTTTCAAAGTATATTCCTCATTTGGTGGCCGATCCTAGATCTAGGATGAATAAGTTCGTGATTGGGGTCTCTGACATAGTAAGTGAAGAATGTTGGTCCACCTTGCTAATTAGTGACATGGACTTTTCATGATTAATAACCTAAGCTGAGCATGTGGAGGAGGAGAAATTGGGAAAGAGAAGGAGGCATGAGGCTAAGATGGCCCATCTTGGGGGTAAGTTTCAAAGCGATGGCCTGTTCCATCAAGGCCAAGGGTCTCACCCTACTTCTAATAGGTGATTTGCCAATATGACCTCCCTAGGCCTCAAGGTGTTAGTGTTTTTGCTCCTATTGATGTATGCCCTATATGTGGGAAAGGTCATAAAGGCCGATGTTTGAAAGATTCTAATGTATGCTTTGGTTGTGGGGAGCTTAGGCACAAAAAGGTGTCCAAGAAAAGTTGCAAGGTTCGGGGTGCTAATGCAGTCTCATTGGGGAGAGGTTGTTCTCAAGGTGGTGACCTAAGGCACCATCTATTTTACGCTCTACCTAGGAAGTAAGGGGTTGGTGAGTCCCTGATGTTAGTACCGGTATGTTGAAATTCTTTGACTTTGATATGTATTCTTTGATTGATTTGGGTGCCACTCTTTCCTTTGTTTCCCTTTTTGTTGTTGAAAAGTTCCATGTTGTCCTCGAATTGTTAACGAGTCATATAAAGTGTCTGCTCCTATTGGTGCCTCTATTATTGCTAGGAATGTTTATAGGAGTTGAACATTCCATGTGATGTCTTCCCAAATGACCTTCCTAGTGTCCCTCCCGAAAGGGAGATAGATTTTGGTATGGATCTCCTTCCCGATACTCAACTTATCTCTGTTCCCCCTTACCTCATGGGCCCGGCGGAGTTGAGGGAGTTAAAGGAACAATTGAAAGATTTGGAGAAGGGATTTATTAGACCTAGTCAATTACCTTAGGATGCCCCGGTGTTACTTGTGGAAAAGAAGGATGGGTCACTTAGAATGTGCATTGACTACTGGTAACTCAATAGTGTCACTATCAATAATGGGTATCCTCTTCCAGGAATTGATGGCTTATTTGACCAATTGCAAGGGGCTAGCTTCTTCTCTAAGATTGATCTTCGATCTGGGTAACATCAAGTAAGGGTGAGGGAGTGTGACATTCCCAAGATGGATTTCTAGACTAAATATGGGCATTATGAGTTTGTTGTGATGTCGTTTGGTTTGACTAATACACCGTCCATCTTCATGGACCTAATGAATAGGGTCTTTAAACCTTACCTTTATTCTTTTGTTGTGGTCTTCATTGATGATATATTGATTTATTCACATAGTAGGGAGGAGCATATGGATCAGTTGAGGGTGGTGTTGCAAAGATTGAGGGAGGGGAAATTGTATGCTAATTATGATAAGTGTGAATTTTGGTTGAAGGAGGTTACATTCTTGGGTCATATGGTGTCAGGGGATGGTATAAAAGTGGATCCTAAAAGAATCGATGTGATTAGAAATTGGCCTAGACCATTGACCCCGTCGAATATTATGAGCTTCTTGGGCCTTTTGGGTTATTACAGAAGATTTGTGAATGGGTTCTCCACCATTGCTTTCCCTATGACTAAATTGACTCAAAAGAAGGTTAAGTTTGTGTGGACCGATAAGTGTGAGAGAAGCTTCCAAACATTGAACGATAGTCTTGTGTTCGCTCCTTTACTATCACTATCGGATGGGCTTGAGGGTTTTTTGTGTATTGTGATGCAAATAGAGTCGGTTAGGGTTGCATGCTTATGCAAAATGGTAAGGTCATAGCTTATGCTTCTAGACAACTCAAAGTCCATGAAAGGAATTACCCTACCGATGATCTAGAGTTAACGAACGTGGTGTTTTGCATTAAAGATTTGGCGTCATTATTTGAATAGGGTGCATATTGATGTCTTCACCAATCATAAGAGCCGCCAATACATCTTCACTCAAAAAGATCTTAACTTGAGACAAAGAAGGTGGCTAGAACTTCTCAAAGATTATGACATGAGTGTACATTATCATTTGTGTAAGGCAAATATGGTGGTGGATACTTTGAGTCAGGTGTCCATGGGTAGCCTAGCTCATGTTGATGGTGGTGATATGGGAATAGCTATGGATGTGCATAGATTGGCTAGATTGCTGATTAGGTTGGAAAAGGTTGGTGATGATGGTGTGGTTTTTGTTGATGGGTCTAAGTCTACATTGTTTGATGAGGTGATAACAAGACAAGATCTTGACTGCTCCTTTCTTGAATTAAAGTCCTTGGTGAAAGAGGGTAAAGTATAGGTTTTATCCCAAGGGCTAGATGGTGCCCTTAGGTACCAAGGTAGGTTGAATACAGCTTGTGTTGATGGTTTGAGAGAGAAAATCCTTGATGAAGCCTATAATTCTTTCTATATTCACCCCGGTTCCACCAAAATGTACAGAGACTTGAGAGATGTGTACTGTTGGGGAGGCATGAAGAGGGACATCGCCAAATTCGTTTTCGGACACCATAGTTGTCAACAAGTCAAAGCCGAATATCAAAGGTCGGGTGGACTAACCCAAGACATTGAGATTCCCACTTCGAAATAGCAGGTGATTAATATAGATTTTGTGGTTGGGTTGCCCAACAATAGAAATGGTCTTGATTCCATTTGGTGGTGGCTGATAGGATTACGAAACTACCTCACTTTCTACCGATTAAGACCACATATGGGGGCTAAAGAGTATGCAAGGTTGTACAACCATGAGATAGAAAGGTTGCATAGGATTTCTTTGTCCATCATTTTGTATTTTGGTTCATAATTCACTTCAAACATTTGGAGGTCTTTTCAAATGGATCTTGGTACAAAAGTTCACCTTTGTGCAGCCTTCCACCCTCAAACAGATGGCCAAGCCGAAATGACAATTCAAACCCTTGAAGTTATGCTTAGGACATATGTATTGGAGTTGAAGAGTAGTTGGGATGAACATCTTCTTTTGATTGAGTTTGGCAACAACAATAGTTATCACTCTAGCATCGGTATGGCTCCTATTGAGGCTCTTTATGGGAGGCGATGTAGATCACTGGTCAATTGGTTTAAGAATGGAGAGATGGCTTTATTGGGACCAGATCTGGTTATGGATTCTCTTGAGAAGGTTAGGATGATTAGGGAAAGTTTAAAAACAACCCAAATTTGTCAAATATCTTATGCCAATTTGAGAAGAAGAGACGTTGAATTCAAATGGGGTGATTAGGTTTATTTGAAGGTTTCTCCAATGAAAGGTATGGTCCATTTTGGTAAAAATGGGAAATTGAGTCCAAGGTATGTTTGTCCTAATAAGGTCTTGAAGAGGCTTCATAAGGTAGCTTATGAGTTGAAGTTGCCTAGTGAAATGAACTTGGTTCATCCGGTGTTTCATGTCTCTATGTCAAGAAAATGTGTTGGTGACCCTAATGCTATTGTGCCTATTGATGTTTTGGGTGTTGTTGAGGATAAATTAACTTATGAGGAGGTCCCTGTTTAGATCCTAGATAGGCATGTGAAGAGATTGAGGAACAAGGAGGTGGCATCTGTTAAGGTCCATTGGAGGAACCAACAAATTGAAAGTGCTACTTGGGAGGCCGAAACGGATATGTAAAAATGGTATCCTTATCTTTTCCACTCCACTCAAGCCTATGGTACTAGTTCTAAGTCCCCTATGTGATTTTATGTCTTATGTTTCAGCCCCTATGTCATGCATATGCATTCATGTTTAAGTTGGCAAGTATGATGATTTTACACTTATGTTGAGATTTTGAAAATGATGTTTTAAATGTAATGTTGCATTTAAGTTGGGGCTGGTTTTTTTGTGATCATTCTTGAATTGTACATCCCTGGTACATTCAGGGATGAATTTTCCAAGGGGGAGATATTGAAATGACCCAAAAAAGTGCCCGAAAATATGT
>JAOTQR010149456.1:0-19400 GCA_025774065.1 Solanum ossicruentum
TATGTTTGCATTATATAGTTAATTCAGACGGGGCCTGTCCCGAACACTAGCAGATACTTTCTCTTGACTAGAGGCTTGTAGACTATGTAAATTAATGAGTGGTCTTGTTTCGTACTTTAGACACCGTGGCTCCAACAGCCTAGCTATACGCATCTCCTTTTAGCTTGTTATTACCGTTTATCTTCCTAGAAGAGTTCCAAATCTAGAAATTTCTTATATATATATATATACAAAGCGCATAGATATAGGTTGGTTCTCCTGAGCCTTATCGACAATGGGTGCCAGTCCGCCCAAACGGGACTTTGGGGTGTGACACATAACTCTTTCACATGTTCATATGCTCCTATGCATAGTCACTTTCAAATCTATACACATACTTGGATACCAAGACGCACGAGTTCGTTCTACTAAATAAGTTCATGTGTTGTTCTACCTCTTATGCATTTCATTATATGTGTAACCTACGCCTTTCATTATGGTGTTATCTTTTGTGATTTCTTACTTGTCATGTGTTGTATCTAAAGTCCTACAGCTTTAATATTAGGATCACCAAAAGAATCATCTCAAAAGCAATTGAAGGATAAAGTATATTTCCTATTGATGGGTGGTAATCCGAGGGGTGGAAGAATCACCTAGCCAGGGTTGATCCTGTCATGGGGGGTAGACCAAGGGGTGAAAGGAAAAGCCTAACCACGGCCGATCCCAATATAGGTTTATGACTGATTAGCTGGTCATTTGTATTACATGTTGTGTGCAGATTATATAGTGAAGATAAAGTAATAAAAAGAACATAAAGTACATGATTCCATAGTATAACTAAAGGTGGTCTCTTATCTTACACTAGCGCATAGTTTCATTTGAGTTGTTACTTCATATATAGTATTTCCTACCTTACATATTCAGTACATTATCTTGTACTGACGTCCCTTACGGGGGACCTGCATTTCATGTTGCAGGTATAGGTGCTAGTAGATCTCCCCAGTAGGAGTACAGGATATCTAGCTGCTATTACCAAGCTTCAGGTTGCTTCGGAGCTTTGTGTGTCTAGAGCTTATATTTTTGTATTGTATAGTTAGTCGAGGTAGGGCCTGTCCTGTCCCTTATCAGAAACTTTTCCTTATGTAGAGGCTTTGTAGACTATGTAAATTAAAGTGTGTTCATGTCTTGTACTTTAGACAACGTGATCTCAACGGCCTAGCCATGTGCATTTCCTGTTGGCTTGTAATTACTGTTTACTTTCTTAAAGGCATGTTGAATGAAGAAATCCCTTATAATATGTATAAGAACCGCATAGATACAAGTTGGTTCTCCCGAGATTTATCAGTAACGGGTGCAAGTCCTCCTTAACGGTACTTTAGGCACGGGCATGACAATATTTTATAATTTACGATTGTGCGTTGGTGGCTGTTGGCATGGACATAATATTTTTGTGAGTCATTTAGGAATGGTCGGAAACATAGGTTATTCCATGCTTAATCATTTTCGTTGATTTGTTTTTGTTTAAAACATGTTTGGGGTTGGTGGTGATGTGCTAATCTTTTGGATGCTTGTATTCTTGCTTCAATGTTGCTATTTAATTGGTGAAAATGCCTTTTTGGTTCCGTGTGATGGACTTAGAAACTCAATTTACTGAGATTTCTGATCTAGGAGTGCCTTTCACAACCTATAAAGATATCTACAAGTTGTAATTGCCCCTTGTGTAGAATTTCAGAGGCTTGATGTTTTTGAGTTCCCATCATACGAGACCTTACATGAGTCATAGATCACTTTACGACTTGTAGAAAGGTCTTGTATACCCTTGCCTGAACCTAATTATTCACCTTGAGTTCTCTACGACCCCAGAAGTCTATGACTCGTAAGCCACTTTATGAGACGTACTTGGTCTCATAGACTTTTCCAGTGACAAAAATTGTTCTAAATCAATGGTCTGCAAGAGCACTTTATGACTCGTAGTGCTCACTATGACTCGTAAAGGGGCTTTCGTAGAACGCTTTTGCAACTTACCCATATAACTTGTGGCACTCCATTTCTTAATTCTTAGGGCTAATTATGGTGTATCTATGTCTATGTTTTAGATATTATGGCCTCGAAAGGTAGACTGCTGAGATTGAGGTTCTGAGGAGAAAGCTCATGGATAAGCCTTCAAATGACGAGCATTCGGTTGACGAGCAGACTCTTCAGCTAAGTGGGTCACTAGAGATCATCGATGTTAGACCAGACCCAAATGCCACTGTACCACAAACCAGAGCAACTACCAGAGCTGGGTATATTCAGGCTCCATTTGCTAGTCCATCCCAGTTTGAAGAGCAGGTACTGATGAGAGTGGGAGCTGCACGACACACATGACTCCATCAAGAGAGAAGTCAAGTTCCGAGGAAGGCTCTGAGGACAGAGGAGATGTTAAGTCCTCTACCGTACCGTCTTTATCATCAGCACTGGATGCCTATGCCAACCGATGGTACGTCGAGGCCATGATTGAGACTTTTAGAGTGGGCATGCAACCCAAAGAGTGAGGCAAGCCTACCCGTTCTATATTTGAGGAGCCTAGGGCGATAGTAGATGGACTTAGCTATATCCCTGATCTACAGGGCACGATGATACGTTATGGGCTTATATGGCTAACTGAGTCACTTAGACAGTACTTCCAGTTCTAGTGAGGGAGTTTTATGCATCTTAAGCAGCCACTATCCAACGTTCTCTTCCTAAGGGAACGAAACCTCTTACTCAACCCAGCCTCATAGAGACACGAGTGAGAGGTCAGTGCATCGACATATCTGAGGAGACCATCCATCATATGCTTTTTGTTCCTGAGTACCTTGCCCCTAGATCTACAACAAAGTTTGACCATGGGTTGGGGAAAGCCAAGAACCCGTTGATTTTGAAGGATTTTGAGCATCGGACTGCACTTTTGAGATAGGTGGCTAGTCATATTGTGAAGAAGGGTTTCAAACATGGATGGGTCACCACCAACACAGAGCCAATCGTCAAGGCTGCACATAGCTTTCCCGCCAAGTTCTGGTGGGCTATTGTTCATTCACACATTTGACCGACTCTTGCAGATAATACTTTAAAAATAGAGTGGGCAGTTTTGGTTGCCAATATCTTAGCTGGCTATGATATTTATTAGGCCCACCTTATAGTTGAGCATATACATGACGCCACATGTAACGACCCCAAAAAGTTCCCAAAAACATTCCTCGAAATGCCCAGAATTTTAATTTTTGTATATTTCAAAATCTATTTGTTATTATGAAATTCTAGCTTCATATTTGTGATCAGGGGGTCAAAATTAGGTGAAGAAGGGTCTAACCCCGATTTAAGAGCCAAAGATTAGCAATTATAAATTTTTAAGAGACGAATTTCAGTGAGGTTTACGCATTCCCTCCGCGATGCGTCGAGGGTATGCTTTAGTGTAATTACTTCTCCGTATCCTCTCCATGATGTGGAGAGGTGTATTTTGCTTGATAGTGTTTTCCTTTGTGGTCCAAAATATTCTAAGTGATGGGCCCAAGTTTCCCAAATGTGTTTTATCTACACTTAGCCAAATTTCACCCTCATACCACACGAAACATTTCCCAATACTCACTCAAAAACTTAGTCACATTTTCACTCCTCAAACTCAAGTCTCAAACCTTTATCCCAAGCTAAGATTCTTCTTCAAGCTTCAAGTTTCAACCTTCTTCCCCAAGTTCACCTCCAAGCTAAGGTATGTGGGTTTATTTCATGGGTTCCTTTCACCCATTATACTCAAGACTCTTTTTACATAAATTGCATGATTTAAAGTTGATTTACAAATGGATCTTGATTATACTGAAATTCACTGCACACTATGTTGAAGTTATGTAAAGCTGTGACTGATTTGCTATGTTTTGAGCTCTAAATCTTGGATTTAATGTTGGAATCAATGAGGGGTTTTGATATGAATGTCTTGGGAGTGTTTCAAGGTGTTGATTGATGATTTTACAACAAATTTTCCTTCATGATTTCATCTCTAAATTACATGGTCTTTTACCCCCATTACACACCCTCAAGGTGTTTGATAAAATGTCCGGCTAGGGTTTCTTGAGGAAATGAAGGTCCAAAGCATGAAATATGATATGAATGATGTGATGATGATGAAATGAACTTATGTATATGATATACTCTATATAAAGTGTTGCATTATGCCATACCCGATTCGGGGGGACAAGAGCCCAGGTAACCATGTTGGGGGTTTATACTCATCAACCATGCGAGGGGCTTATACTTCATCACCGTATTGGTAAGATGTGATTACCATCAACCATGTGAGGGGTTTACACCACACAACAACCAAGGGGATTACATCTTGAATAATTAGCTCGGTCTTTTCTTCACATATGATATCCTATATTAACATGAATTACTTAAGCATATTATGCTTAAGCATTGAACATACATGTCATATTGTTATATTATGTCTATTGCTTAATATTATGCATTTTAACTATACTGCCTACTTATTATTGCATCGCATGCTACATACTTAGTATATTCAAATGTATTAATGCATGCTCTACGCCTATATGACGTCACCATGTAGGAACCCATGCCCAAGTTGATCATCCTCCTCTCTGTGGCTAGAGTTCGGCACTATTCAAGCTAGTTGGTGAGTCTTCTACTTCGGGGACCTAGTCTATGCTTCTTCTACTATGTATTGAGACATTTATCTTTATTTTTTATTTTGACTATGAGGGTGAGCCCGGTTACTTTGTCATGGCCCCTGCTCTTATCTATGTCATAGAGGTGTTTGTTGGACTTGATGAGTATCCATGATACAACTTTAACTCTTGTCTTTTGACCATGATATTGTGCAAGATTTTCTCTTAGCCCCTTTTTCCCCATTCTTTAATCTTGGTTGCTTGATTTATTGCTTCTGCGACCAAGGATGTGTAATGATGCTTTATAAGGCTTGCTTGGGGTCCCTTAGGTTCCCCCTTGTGTTGTGTCACATGTAAGACCCAGGATTGGGTTGTGACAAATTTGGTATAGAATACTATGTTGATAGATCCTCAAAGTCCAACACACTGCATCCATTAGAGTCTTATTCATGATTTTGAAGCGCACCATGACTATGAATAGAGGCTATAAGACATTTTAGGGAATATTTCCCTTCATGTTCTATGTTGTGCTATAGAGTTGTAGTGAGTTTTTCCCCTCTAATGATTGTTCTTTGCTATGCTAGATCCTGCCAAGCACTACAGGAAGACGGGCCAAACTCTCGAGGTGCTACCTACAATGGTGAGCTCTGGGATGCCCTCACCGTTCTTTCCCAAGTGGTGGTCAACCAAGTCCAACAAGGGGTCCCAAGCCCCTCTTGCTACTATCCGGGGAGCTAAGGTAAAAGACTTCATGAGGATGAATCCTCCGATTTTCCACGGGGAAAAGTTGGATGAAGATCCACAAGAGTTCATTGATGAGGTCTATAAAATCTTGAATATCATAGGTATTGGGCCGAATGAAAAGGCGAAGTTGGTGGCATACCAACTCAAAGGGGTAGCCCAAATTTTGTATGAGCAATGGAAGGGTAAGAAGGGGGCTGGTAATGTGGTGTTTTTGGAGGAGTTCAAATTGGCCTTCCTTAGTTGGTTTTTCCATCTTGAGCTTAGGGAGGCAAGGTTAGTGGAGTTCATGAACTTGAAACAAGGTACCGTGAGTGTGAAGGAGTATGCCCTCAAGTTTAAGCAAATTTCAAAGTATGCTCCTCATTTGGTGGCCGATCCTAGATTTAGGATGAATAAATTTATGGTGGGGGTCTCTGACTTAGTAAGTGAAGAATGCCGGTCCGTCATGCTGATTAGTGACATGGAATTGTCTTGGTTGATAACCTATGCTGAGAAAATGCAGGAGGAAAAATTGAGGAAGAGAAGGGGGCATGAGGCCAAGATGGATTGATTTGAAGGTAAATTCCAAAAGGGTGTTAAATTCGTCAAGGCTAAAGTCCTCCTCATGCTACTAATAGGGTGCTTGCCAATGACTTCCATGGGCCTCAAGGTATTGGTGGGATGGCTCCTGTGATATGTGTCCTAGATATGGAAAGGGTCATAATGACCCGTGTTTGAAGGGTTCTAATGTATTCTATGAATGTGGGGAGCTTGGTCACAAGATGGTAGATTGTCCAAGAAGTTGTGGTAAGGGCTCGGGTACTAATGTGGTCCCATTGGGGAGAGATAGTCCTCAAGAAGGTGCCCCAAGGCACAATGATTTTATGCTCTACATGGGAGATAAGGGGTTGGTGAGGTCCCTGATGTTATAACCAATATTTTGAAAATCTTTGACTTTGATGTGTATGCTTTGATTGATCCAAGTGCCACTCTTTCCTTTGTTACCCCTTTTGTTGCTAAAAAGTTCCATGTTGTCCTCGAGTTGTTGCAAGAGTCATATGAAGTGTCTACTCCTATTGGTATCTCTATTGTTGCTAGGAAAGTTTATAGGAGTTGTCCTATTTGTATTTTGCATGAGTTGTTTCCTTGTGATCTTGTTGAATTAGACATGGTAGATTTTGATATCATACTTGGGATGGATTAGTTGCATGCCTACTATGCGTCTATTCATTGTAAAACACATAGGGTTAAGTTTCAGTTTCCTAATAAAACCGTCCTTGAGTGGGAAAGTCAAGATGTTGTGGTCAAGGGTAGATTTATTTCATGCATTTAAGCCCATAGTTGATTTCTAGGGGGTGTTTGTATCATCTTGTAAGGATTAAAGATATGGAGTCCAAAGTCCCTTCCATTGAGTCGGTTATCATTGTAAATGAGTTTCTTGATGTCTTCCCAAATGACCTTCCTGGTGTTCCTCCTAAGAGGGAGATAGATTTTGGCATAGATCTTCTTCCCGGCACTCAACCTATCTCCATTCCCATTTACCTATGGCACCGACAGAGTTGAAGGAGTTAAAAGAGTAACTGAAAGATTTGTTGGAAAAGTGATTTATTAACCTAGTCAATCACCTTGGGGTGCTCCGGTGTTGTTTGTGAGGAAGAAAGATGGGTCACTTAGAATGTGCACTGATTACCGGTAACTCAATAGGGTCATTATAAAGAATAGATATCCTCTTCCAAGAATTGATGACTTGTTTGACTAATTGCAAGGGGCTAACTTATTCTCCAAGATTGATCTTCGGTCCGGGTACCATCAAGTGAGAGTGGGGGAGTGTGGTATTCCCAAGATATCCTTTTGGACTAGATATGGGCATTACGAGTTTGTTGTGATATCATTTGGGTTGATTAATGCATTGTCCATCTTCATGGACTTAATGAATAGGGTCTTCAAACCTTATCTTGATTCCTTTTGTTGTGGTCTTCATTGATGATATTTTGATCTACTCACATATTAGGGAGGAACATATGGGTTATTTGAGGGTTGTGTCGCAAAGGTTGAGGGAGGAGAGATTGTATGCTAAATATGATAAGTGTGAATTTTGGTTGCAGGTGGTTACATTCTTGGGTCATGTGGTGTCGGGGGATAGTATAAAAGTGGATCCTAAGATGACCGCTGTGATTAGAAATTGGCCTAGACCATTGTCCTCGTTAGATATTAGGAGCTTCTTAGGTCTTGCGGGTTACTATAGAAGATTTGTGAATAGGTTCTCCTCCATTGCTTCCCCTATGACCAAATTGACTCGAAAGAAGGTTAAGTTTGAGTGGACCGATGAATGTGAAAGGAGCTTCCAAACATTGAAGGATAGGCTTGTGTCCACTCCTATATTGTCACTACGAATGGGCTTGAGGGTTTCGGTTATGTATTATGATGCATCTACAATTGTTTTGGGTTCTGTGCTAATGCAAAATGTTAAGGTCATAGCTTATGCTTCTAGAAAACTCAAGGTACATGAAAGGAATTATCCTACCTATGATCTCGAGTTAGCCGCCATTGTGTTTGCATTAAAGATTCGGCGTCATTATTTGTATGTGGTGCATGTGGATGTCTTCACCGATCATAAGATCCTCCAATATGTCTTCACTCAAAAAGATCTTAATTTGAGACAAAGAAGGTGACTAGAACTTCTCAAGGATTACGACATGAGTATGCATTATCATATGGGTAAGGCAAATGTGGTGGCGGATGCTTTAAGTCGGGTGTCCATGGGTAGTCTAGCTCATGTGGATGGTGGTTATGGGGAGATGGCTAGGGTGGTGCATAGATTGGGGGTTAGGTTGGAAGAGTTTGGTGATGACAGTTTTGTGGTTATTGATGGGTTTAAGTCTTCTTTGGTTGATGGGGGTGATAGCGAAGCACGATCTTGACTCCTATTTACTTGAATTGAAGGCCTTGAAGAAAAAGGGCAAAATGGAGGCTTTCTACCAAGGGGGAGATAGGGCGCTTAGGTACAAAGGTAGGTTATGTGTTCCTTATGTTGATGGTTTGAGGGAGAAGATCCTTGATGAGGCCCATAATTCTTCTCATTCTATTCACCCCGGTTCCACCAAAATGTATAGAGACTTGAAGGATGTGTGTTGGTGGGGAGGCAAGAAGAGGGACATTGCTAAATTTGTTTTTGGTTGCCATAGTTGTCAATAAGTCAAAGTCGAACATCAAAGGCCGGTTGGCCTAACCCAAGATATAGAGATTCCCACTTTGAAGTGGGAGGTGATTAATATGGATTTAATGGTCGGGTTTCCCAAGACTAAAAAAGGCTATGATTCCATTTGGGTGGTGGTTGATAGGATAACAAAATCGGTTCACTTTCTATAAGTTAAAACTACATATGGGGCTAAAGAGTATGCAAGGTTGTACATCCATGAGTTACTGAGGTTGCATGGGGTTTCTTTATCCATCATATCGGATCGCGGTAGACAATTTTCTTCACACTTTTGGAGGTCTTTTCAAAGGGGTCTTGGTACCAAAGTTCACCTTAGTGTGGCCTTTCAACCCCAAATGGATGGCCAAACCGTGAGGACAATTCAAACCCTTGAAGATATGCTTACAGAATGTGTATTGGAGTTAAGGGGTAGTTGGGATGACTATCTTTCTTTCATTAAATTCACATAAAACAATTGTTATCACTCTAGTATCGGTATGGCTCCTTTTGAGGCTCTTTGTGAGAGATGTTATAAATCACCGATGGGTTGGTTTGAGGTTGGAGAGGTGGCTTTATTGGGACCGGATCTGGTTATGGAGTCTCTTTAGAAGGTTCAGATGATTAGGGGAAGGTTGAGGACAACCCAAAGTCGTCAAAAATCTTATGTCGATGTAAGAAGGAAAGACCTAGAATTCCAAGTGGGTGATCGGGTCTATTTGAAGGTTTCTTCAATGAAAGGTGTGCTTTGATTTGGTAAAAAGGGGAAGTTGAGTCCAAGTTATGTTAGTCCTTATGAGATGATAGAGAGCGTCGGCAAGGTAGCTTATGAGTTAAAGTTGCCTAGAGAAATGAATTTGGTTTACCCGGTGTTCCATGTCTCTATGTTGAGAAAATGTGTTGGTGATCCTAATGTCATTGTGCCTATTGATATTGTGGGTATTTTTGAGAATAACTTGACTTTTGAGGAGGTTTTAATTCAGATCTTAGATAGGCAAGTAAATAAATTGAGGAAGAAAGAGGTGGCATCCGATAAGGACCTTTGGAAGAACAACATGTTGAAATTGCTATATGGGAGGCCAAAGCGGACATGCAGAAGTGGTATCCTCATCTTTTCCACTACACTGAAGCTTAAGATACTAATCCTAAGTCCCTTATGTGGTTTGAAGTCTTATTTTTTAGCCCCTATGTCATTCATATGCATTCATTTTTAATTTAGATAGTTTATGATGATTTTACACTTATGTTGAGAATTTGAAACTGTTATTTTACATGTTATGTTGCATTCTATTTGGGGTTTATTTATTGATGATCACTCTTATCTTGTACGTCTCTTTTACATTCAAGGACAAATGTTCCCAAGAGGAAGATATTGTAATGACCCCAAAAAGTGCCCAAGAATGTGCCTCGGAATGCCTGAACTTTGAATTTTTGTATATCTCAAAATCCGTTTGTTATCTTGAAAATCCGACTTCATATTTATGATCAAGGGGTCAAAATTAGGTGAAAAGGGGTCTAACCCCGATTTAAGAGCGAAAGATTAGCAATTATATATTTTTAAGTGACGAATTCCAGTGAGGTTTACGCGTTCCCTTCGCTACACACCGAGTGGGCACTTTAGTGTAATTCCTTCTCCCTATCTTTCCTGGGATGCAGAGAGGTGTATTTTTCTTGGGAGTGCTTCCCTGTGTGGTCCAAAATATTCTAAGTGTTGCGCCCAAGTTTCCTAAACACATTTTCACTCCTCAAACTACCCTAAACATTTCCCAATACTCACTTAAACACTTAAGTCACATTTTCACTCCTCAAACGCAAGTCCTAAACCTTCATCCCAAGCTAAGGTTCCCCTTCAAGGTTCTTCTTCAAGCTTCAAGTCTCCATCTCCAATCTTCCCCAAGTTCACCTCCAAGCTGAGATATGTGGGTTTCTTTCATGGGTTTCTTTCACCCATGATACCCAAGCCTCCTTTTACATATAATATGTGATTTAAAGTTGATTTACAAATGGGTCTTGATTATTATGAAATTCACTACACACTATATTAAAGCTATGTAAAGTTGTGATTGTTTTGCTATGTTTTGAGCTCTAAATCTTGGATCTAATGATGAGGGGTTTTGATGTGAATGTCTTAGGGGTGTTGCAAGGTATTGATTGATGGTTTTACAACAGATTTTCATGCATGATTTCATCTCTAATTGCATGGTATTTTACCCTCATTACACACCCTCAAGATGTTTGACAAAATGTCCGGCTAGGGTTTCTTGAGGAAATGAAGGTCCAAAGCATGAAATATGATATGAATGATGTTATTATGATGAAATGAGTTTGTCTATATGATATACTCTATATAAAGTATTGAATTAGACCATACCTGATCAGGGGGGACAAGAGCCCAGGCAACCATGTTGCGGGTTTATATTCATGAACCATGTGAGGGGTTTATACTAAGTCACCATGTTGGTCAGGTGTGATTACTATCAACCATGTGAGGGGTTTATACTACACAACCACCAAGGGGTTTATACTATACAACCACCAAGGGGTTTATACCTTGAATAACTAGCTTAGTTTTTTCTTCACATATGATATACTATATGAGTATGAATTACTTAAGCATGTTTTACTTAAGCATTGAACATAAATGCCATATGCTTATATTATGTCTATTGCTAAATATTATGGATTTTGCCTATGATGCCTACTTATTGTTGCATTTCATGCTACATACATGGTACATTCAAACGTACTAATGCATACTCTATGCCCACATGATGTCACCATGCAGGAACTGGTGCCCAAGTTGATCATTCTCCTCTATGTGGCTAGTTCGATGTTATTCAAGCTAGCTGGTGAGTCCTCCATTTCAGGGACCTAGTCTATGCTTCTTCTACTATGTATTTAGATATTCATCTTTATTGTTTATTTTGACTATGAGGGTGAGCCAGGTTACTTTGTCTTAGCCCCCGCTCTTATCTATGTAGTAGAGGTATTTGTTGGACATGTTATGTATCAATGATACAAGTTTAAATCTTGTTCTTTGACTATGATACTGTGCAATCTTTTCCCTTAGCCCCGTATTCCTATTATTTAATCTTGAAAGCTTGATTTATTGCTTCTGCGACCAAGGATATGTAATGATGCTTTATGAGACTTGCTTGGGGTCTCTTCAGGTTCCCCTTACGTCATGTCACATCTAGGCCCTAGGCTTGGGTTGTGAGACCACACTGAGGAGAGCCACCTACATCTCTTTACCATGTTTGATCTACAAACTCTGTGTAGAGTCTCGGGTGGAGATTTTACATCATCTGGGCTGGTTGGTAGAGGCCCAACACACTCTAGAGCCCAGCTTATTCAAGACTGATGAGAACCTAGTAGCATTCCGGTGAGCACATCCTCTTCCTCCGCTTGAGACATTTGCCCCGGTGCTACCACCTAAGGATTTGGAGACTTCCCTCCTTCTACTGTTTTTGCTACTACTAAGGAGAGGCCCCCATAGCTCGAGGTAATCGATAAAGGGGTCCCACTATTACTGCTACTACACTAGAGACCTTACTGCACAGACTCCTACAACAAGCATGGTCTATGTGTCTGCCGTTTCTATTCAAGCCATGGCACATAGACTTTCACATTCTAAGTCATAGTTGACTTACCTCTTTCAACAAATTATACCATAGGTCCGGCATGCTATCTCAAACTTGAAGGGTCTGATGCAGGAATTCATGGTTGCTGCTATTCAGGACCGTATTTCCACCATAGATACCCACATCAACGCCTTTAAGGAGAGGGTGCAGAAGAGATTGGCCGTGGCCTAATCTTCAGATTTGTTAGCCTTACAGACAGAGATCCAGACACTTAGGGGTGCCTTGATAGCATCAGTTGCGACACCAGTCATATTGCCAGAGGAGATATCTACAGTGCCACGGCTTGATTTATTTGCTCCCGATAGGCCTACTGATTCTTCCCTCTGGAAGAGAACTTGCATGGATGAGGATCCAAAGGCCAGGCGTATACGTGTGAGGAGGGCAATGGAGGAGGATCTTGAGTGTGCCTCGAGGGAATTGAGGTGTGAGGCAGAGATCAGACGAGCACAGGAGGAGGATCAGTTGAGGCGTATTGGCCTCTCTGGATAGAGTACCAACGATTAGAAGACTACACTATAGGGAGAGGGTGGCTAGACTCAGCCACACATTGGTGCTTAGGAACAAGTATGGTTTTTGACCCCTGTATATGTTTATTTATCTTAATTTTATACATTAGGAAGAATGACACATCTCTTTCGATGGGGTGTGGGTAGTTATGGTCCTCAGTGAAGTCTGAGTAGCTTATGGTTCATAACTACCTAATTTTTTATCATAAGGTTTTCTTGCCTATGTTCGTTTTCCTCGTAAATATTTAATTTCTATTGAACCGACATGTTTTGGGTATTTAGATAATATGTGTGGCATATAGTACTAAAACTTATGGCATATAGCATGTTTTGTGTGTTGTTTGAAAAATGGTGCCCACCAAAATTTTTAATTAGTAGTTAGATGGAAACTGTGCATGTCTATCTGTACTGATAATTGAGGGTAATTTGAGATAAGAAGCATGATCTATGAGTCTTTTGCTGATAATGTATGTAATGCCACGAGAGTGTGAACTTATTTTGCTAAATTCGTGTATTGTGTGCTAACTCAGAACTTGCCCTATTACTTTAAGTTAGATCGTAGATTGAATGGATTAAGAAAGGATCTCAGACCTTTGTTCTTTAAATAGTCAACTCTAGCTTGAAAATTACCAACCAAATAATGATTTATCCCTTGTTACAAATGTTTGAGCCTTACATGTACCAATTCTTTCAACACATCTAATTAGCCTAGCCTTGTCTAGTGAAAAATCCTCAATTGGCCTTGGTCTTTCCTTGAGCATTGTGAACCTTGACTGAGTCAAAAACCCTAAGTTGTGGGTGGCTACCAAAAGTGTCCCTAGTTCGGAAGAGAGATATTATGCACTTGAATATAGGCTAAAAAGCGTAAGTTGAGGGTGGCTGGTGTAAGGGCAAAGCACAAAAATAAGGTAGTGAGTTAGGAGTGAGGATAAAAAGAAGAAAAATCGGGTACCAGGTGCAAGAAAAATGATAAATGCCTTAAATTGAGCTAAAAAAGCAAAAAGAAGTGTACAAACAAGGCAAAAGTTGAAAAATAAGAAGAAAGCACCCTGAAAGCTTAAAAAAGGAAAAAAAGGGAGAATAAGGTGAAAACAATAGAGTTGGTGGGGAAAAGTGTAGAAAAACATAGTTTCAAGAAGGGAGATTAGTCACTATTTTCCTAAAATATCATACCAAAGTCCCCTGAGCCTACGTTACAAGCCTAGAAAATCCTAAAGTGATCCTATTCCAGTTAGTTGAAAGTCTGAGTCATGAGTATAGGCACAAGCCTATGGTATTAGTCATTGTGCGTAAATATCTTTTGTGAGAGTGAATGTTTTTGCACATTCCCATGGATAAATTTGAAATCATCATTGAGTGTCAAATATGGGACTTCTTTTTATGAGGGTACTTGCATTGCATTGTTAGCATTTGACTTATTTAGTGATTTCAAACTGTTGATATTCCCTTGCTTGTCATTGTTATATTATCACATACACCAGTTTGCTTTGGTTTGCTAACTAGCTATCTGATCCTGTTCTGAAAAATAAATTTGGGTATCTAGCTTGAATTATATTTGACATATGCCGTTAAGTTGAGGTCTGTGTGTTATTGTATTGTCTATAAAGATTGAGTCATCTCTTGAGGACAAACAACAATTTTAAGCTGAGGGTGTTGATGTATTGTCAAAATGTAGCATTTTGATGCTTAAAACTTTGGATTTTGTGTATTCTCAATGCAATATTTTTGGATTTTTTGTGTTTTTGTGTTTAGTTTTGTAGGATTATAGGTTGGCATGTCTTTGGGGCAAAATTTCAGAAGATTTCTAGTTTTTAATGGTTTATGAGACATCTATAAATCGTACAACATTCTATGAGTCGTAAAGTGGGTTTCATGACAAATTTCGGTGGAGGATGATATTTGAAGATAGTTGTATACGACCTCTATATGAGTTATAGAGCATTCTATGAGTCATATAGATGGGTTTCATGAAGATTTCCAGTGAGGGACAATTTGATGCAGGTGAAGTCTACCAGCATACAATACGAGTCATGGATTAGCTTACAAGTCATAAAGTGGATTCGTAGAAGTGAAGTCTGAGCATGCCCAAGTTACACCTCTCTTTCGGAGCATAAAGTGGTCATTGTCAAATATAAAACCTAACCAAGATTAAGTTCTGTAACACCCCATGATACTAAAATGTCCCCAAACATTATCGTGCACTCAACGTGTCTTCCCAAATTCCGATGAAAAATCCAAGACCTGAGTTGCAATCAGTGTGAAACATTAAGTTAGAAAATGGTCTCGATTAAGCTTAAGCGCAAAAAAATGTGATTTAGTGTTTTTAAAGAAAACCAAAAACAGCGAGGTTTTCGCACCCCTTTCGCGATGCAGACTGGATGCGGAACCACAGTGATTTTTCAAAAAACTGAGAATTCACGAAAACTTGGAAAAATCCACTAGTGCGCGTCGCGCACTAGTGTATGATAGAGACAATTTTTTTATTTTAATTCGAGAAGGGCAACTTTATCCTTCCTAATATATTTTTACATTTCTAGGTTAATTTTTAATACGTTTTCATGTAAAAGGGTTTAAACCCAAAACCTTCCTAAGGCTAATTATTTTATGCTATGTCAGAGAGAAGAAGAGAAGAGAACATAAGCGTTTCAGAGGAGAATTCAAAGCTCTTCAAAATTTGTCATTCCCAGGTATGTAAAGGTTACCCAAAAGCATATGATTAATCACCCATGTGCCAATGTAGAGTTAAGATAGCAAATTCATGTCTAGGAGCTTTGATGTATGAATTCTTGAAGGTTCTTAAGTAATTACTATAAGTTCTTGAATGACTACTTTAAATTCTGGAATAATTGTTTTAAATTCTTGTATACTAGCTTGAATTCTTATTTTAAATCTTTAAACAACAATTTTATATCATGAACTGATGATCATCATATTTAAAGCTTACTATATTTTTACCTTATTGTATGATTGTGACTTAATCCTTAAAATTTTCTCTCTATAATAACTTGAATAATAAACATAGGGGATGTCTAGAGCTTTGAATGTCTGAGACTGATGTTTGACAGAGTCTGAGTCCTGAATTGAGTGTATCGATGATTGTGATAGACGAAAATATTGTTGAAGAGTTGAATGGGTATAATTTCCTTAAATTGGATAGAAAATCTTGCCCGTAGAGGTTAGGTGATGAGGTTTCTTGAAGGATTGATAGATTTATGAGCATGTTGAGTCCTAAGAGGAGTATTAGCACCGAAATAGGTAAGAATGAGTCCCTCTTGAACCCATTAACTACGTGGCAAGCACATGAGAGGATTAGACCATGAAAGCGGATGTTTCCTTTGTCCTGAAAGGGGACTTGACAGACTATTGTATCCACTGACAGATTCGTCCTTTACCTCAGCAAGGTACTAGACGAATGTGGCAACGATGTCTCTTCTTTGTATCACTACTGGCTGATAGGTAATGATTGTTTGTTATAGAAACTCCCAGATAGGTTTTATGATGATGGAACTCCGATATGAAGTGAATGTTTGATGCTTGATAACTAGTGAGGTGATAGATTCTTGTCTCTTATATCTGAGGTGAGGCTGAGTGATGGACTGGTGATGACTATATCGTTTTCTTTTTCTTTAGCCCATTTTACAAAGAGTACATTCCAAGTACTAATGCCCCTCTATTGCTGCATCTTATTATAATTCAGATACTATAAACCGAGGAATTCAGCAGCCCGATCGTTGAGGTTCAAAGCTCTCCATTCCAGACAGTGGTGAGTCCTCCCCTGCATTCGGAGAATGTTTATTTTCTTGATTTGATAGTCTTTTAATTGATGTTTGGTAGCCATGGCCTGTCATGGTACCATCTCAGACTATATTATAGAGGCTTCATAGACATTGATGTCGATGTCGAGGGTTGTTTTCCCTCTTCTTTTCTTTATATTGAGACTTGTGTAATCTATTCAATTTCCTTATAATAGAGTGATATAATAGTGTTGAGCCCACTGATAGAATTATATCTTCATTTTTTCTTCTATTCCGCTAATGAAAGAATTGGACTATGGGAATGAGACAAGGTGGTCCTCTTGGGACTAGTAATACTCTTCGAGTGCCAGTAACGTCTAGGGTACCCTCTTGAGACATGACAAACTTGGTATCAAAACCCATAGTTCGAGTGTCCTAGGGAGTCTATAAAGTCGTGTCTTCTAGAGTCTTGTTTTTGGGTGTGTTGTGCACCGCCACTTCATAAATAGGAGGCTATAAGACATTAGGAAGTGTTATCCTTTTTCTAGGATCTGAGTTCATTCTATAGAGTTAACTTGTGAATTTCTGCTTTTAAGTCGTGCATCTTACGCTTATACAAAATACTGCCAAAGAGAACAATCGCTCAAAAAGATGCCCCAGCTCCTGTTGCTAAGAACACCCAATCGGAGGCTCTGATGCAGACTGAGACAAGGAGACGGGGATGACCCACTAGGACTGTTGAGGTCCCTCAGGCGCCCCCTGCTCACCCTTAGCCAGCTTCCACTATTGAGGCAAAAATCAGAGGAGCCATCACCATGCTAACTCAGTTGGTGGCCTCACAGGGGAATAACCAAGGTTCTCAGGCACCTAGTTCCGGATTGCAGGAGCCCTCAACTACAGCCCAGCTTAAGGATTTCTTGAGGATGAACCCACTAATGTATACAGGATCGAAGTTGGAGGAGGACTAACAAAATTTCATTGACGAGATATACAATGTCCTGAGGGCCATGCATGCGACCGAGATTGAAGGAGTTGAACTTGTGTCCTACTAGTTGAAGGATGTGGCCAATGTGTAGTACACTCAGTGGGAGGGGAGTAGAGGGAATGCTGCGGAGTTTGCATCGTGGGATGAGTTTAAAGCCACCTTTCTTGATCACTTCTTTCCTCATGAGTTTAGAGAGGCGAAGGCAGATGAATTCGTGAATCTGAAATGGGGAGGGATGAATGTTAAGGAGTATAGCCTTAAGTTCATCAAACTGTCAAGGTATGATCCTGAGATGGTAAAAGATATAAGGCATAGGATGGGGAGATTTCTGTCTGGCCTAGCTAGACATGTGCAGGGAGAATATAAGGCGGCGTTACTGATTCCATGTATATATATCTCTATAGTTGTAGGGTATGCTCAACAGACAGAGGAAGATAAGAGGAGGGATAGAGAAGAGCATCTGAGCAGGAAAACGAAGTTAGCGGAACATAAGACTAGCTTACAGAGACACACTAGAGGTGATAAATATTATTTTTAGAAAATATCATCATATCTCGCACCATCTACAGTAAGTGTGCCCGTGTAGCCAACCAGGTATGATGAGAAATCTCAGGGTCATCAGAATTTCAGGACCCTAGGTGCTCAATCTCAGGCCAGTGTGACTCAGGGTATATGGGGAAAGCCACATTGCAGCAAGTGTGACAAGCTTCATGTGGGTAAGTGCTATATGGGAAAGGATGTGTGTTATGCTTATGGTCAGGTTGGTCATTTCAGCTATAAGTGTTCGAAGAGGAGTTAAGGCGAGGGGAGCAGCAGAGCTCAATCTTCGACAACACCTCCAGCAGGTAATCAGCAGAAGGGTACTGCTACTACGGGTACAGAAGGCGGCACAAATCGTCCTTATACTATGGGTAACTTTCAGGAATAGGAGGTCACACCAGATATTGTCATGGTTATTCTATGTGTCTTTACTTATGATTGTTATGCCTTGCTTGATCCGGGTGCCACATTATCTTGTATGACTCCTTTTGTGGGTAGAAAGTTTGGTATTCTTCCTGAGTGTTTACATGAGCCCTTTTTTGTCTCTACTCCTGCTAGTGAGTCCATCCTAACTGAGAGCATTTACAGGGATTGTGTGGTGTCTATTTATCATGGAGACACTTTAGCTGATTTGACAGAGTTGGAGATGGTTGATTTTGATGTAATAATGGCCATGGATTGGCTTAATGCTTGTTATGCTTCTGTTGACTGTAGAACCTAGATTGTCAAGCTCCAATTTCCTAATGAACCTATCTAAGAGTGCAAAGGAAGTTATTTTGTCCCCAAGGGTAAATTTATATCCTATCTTACGACTAGGAAGTTGATATCTAAGGTTTATATTTACCATCTCGTGCGAGTGAAGTCTAACGATGTTGAGTCTCCCACTCTTGAGTCAATCCCAATAGTGAATGATTTTCTTGAGGTCTTCCTGATGATCTTCCCGGAGTCCCTCTCGGTAGGGAGATTGACTTTGGGATTAATGTTCTTCCCAAGACTAAATCAATATCAATTCCACCCTATAAGATGGGTCCCATGGAGTTCAAAGAATTGAAAGAGCAATTGAAATACTTGTTAGAGAAAGGTTTCATAAGGCCTACTGTCTCACCTTTGGGTTCTCCTGTCCTATTTGTGTGTAAGAAAGATCGGTCTTTGAGGATGTGTTGTTAGAACCCGTATTTTTGAACATTTGAAATGCTTGCGAAATTTGGACGAATATTGGAAATCTCGAACAATTTGAGACTTAAGTGTTTATTTTAAAGGTTTAGACCAAGTGGAAAATTTTTCTTAAATTTATTCTTGCGAGTTAAAAATATATATATATGTAAAAATAAAAAAAATCCTTAATTGGTCCAATTTGGGAAATATTTGGGACCAAATGTGCATTTTTTTCCAAGTTGGGTTCCTTCAAGATTTAAGATTAATTGTGGGGTCAAGTATGTGTCTTACTTTGATTGGTTGG
>JAOTQR010149467.1:0-19399 GCA_025774065.1 Solanum ossicruentum
CTAAATTATTAAGTCATACAATAACCTCAATTCTTTACTTAGTTTAGGGTTGATATATCCTCAATTTATCACCAACACATATATACTCTCGACCTTCTTAAGCATTTATACTCACATATCGCCTATTAACACGAGATTTAAGCACTTTCAAGAATTGATGCTAAGTTGGCTAAACCAATCAAGATTCATTTACATAGCATTAGTACATGTAAAATGTGGGGTGTTACATATGTATACTACGAAAAGTTCTTAAATTTCAACCAAACAAATGACTGAATTTTTCTGTAAAGCATTTGATCATCAAAGTTTAACAATAACATAACAAGAATGCTTTGACATCAGGGGTTGTGAATTTATAGAGATAAAATGATCATTATGACAGAACTTTTGATTAAAGTTTTACGGTACTAGCTCAATCCATCTTTACTTCTCCTATACTATTTTGTTATATCCAATAATACTTGTCCACTTTATGAAATCAAGATATAATTTTACACTTAGTTCTTAATTTATTCTTATCATTAATTATAGTTATTTCCCTATTACATTTTTCAAGATTTTATATTTATTATATTCAAAGGGCGATTTGGTAAAATTACTCTTATTATTTTGTTTATGCCTATAATTAATGCTTATTATACAAATGGAAGTAATTACAACATATCCGTCACTTTGATGATCACACATAGAAGGGAATGCATGATTAACAGCTGAAAGCTAATAATGCTTTTCAAATTTTTGTGAATTAAATATGGAAAGTGAAAAAGAAATGGCCGTATGTAAAAACCATTTTTCCATTTCATCATTTTGCTTTTTAAATTATTTAATTTGTACAAGAGCAAGACAAATTAAAGAAATGATTAAGTAGTCCTTTTGGTTGCTTAGGAACTGAATTTTGAAAGTAAATTTTGAAAAAGTTCTCAGCAACAACAACATATCCAGTGGAATCCCATAAGTGGCGTCCGGAGAGGGCAGAATGTATGCAAACCTTACCATTACCTCACGACGTAGAGAGGAGGTTTCTTAGGAACCCTTGTCTCAAAAATCCATAAGCAGAACAAACCAGAAATGGATTAAAACGGAAAGGAAAAGAAAAACACATGATATACGAAAGGAAACAGAAGGCACGACTAACAACGACAATCACATGATAGTGTGTAAATACGATAACATCAACATATATATGACGAATAAAGACAACATAGCATATAAAATAGGACTAATACTAGTACCCTACTATACCCCAAGGCTAGACATCAACCTAACCCTAACGACCTATTAACCTGCTACTCTAATTCACGACCTCCACTCTTTTCTACCTAAGGTCATGTCCTCTGTGAGATTAAATTTTGTCATATCTTGTCTAATCACCTCCCCCCAATACTTCTTCGGCCTACCTCTACTCCTTCGTGTAACTTCCAATTGCAACCTCTCGCACCTCCTAATAGGAGCATCGGTACTCCTTCTTTGCACATGTCCAAACCATCACAGTCTTGCTTCCCTCATCTTATAAGCCAAAGGAGTCATCTCTAGCTTCTCCCGAAAGGTCTCATTCCTAATCTTATCACTCCTGGTATAACCATACATCCATATCAACATCCTTATCTCTACGACCTGCATCTTCTGAACGTGTGTGTTTTTTTATTAGCCAACACTCCACCCCATACAACAATGATGGTCTAACCATCATTCTATAAAACTTACTTTTGAATTTAGGTGGTATCTTCTTATTACACAATACTATAGAGGCAAGCCTCCATTTTGTCCATGTTACCCCAATGCTATGTGTGACATCATCATCAATACTGCCACTACTCTGTATGATAGACCAAAGATATTAAAGTTATCTCTATTGGGGATAGGTTGAGTGGCAAGCATCACGTTTATGTCTACTTCATCCCTCGCAACACTGAATTTCTACTCCAAGTATTTTGTTTTGGTCCTACTCAGTTTGAACCCTTTGGACTCCAAGGTGTGTCTCCAAACCTCCAACCTATCATTAACTTTATTTTGATACTCATCAATCAGTACTATGTTATCTGCAAAAGCATACACTATGGAACCTCTTCCTAGATAGATCACATCAATTCATCTATCACCATGACAAACAGAAAATGGCTCAACACAGATCCTTGACGAATTCCTATCTCAATAGGAAAATACTCTGAGTCTCCTCCCACCATTCTTACCCGAGTTTTGGCTCGATCATAAATATCCTTTATCACCCTAATGTATGACATTAGGACACCTTTCACCACTAGACACCTCCATAGGACATCTCTCAAAAGTTTGTTTTAGGCCTTCTCGAGATCAATGAAAAAGGTCTTTCTTTCTTTCTATATATTTCTCCACTAATATCCGAGCAAGATGAATCGTTTAAGTAGTTGAACACCCTGACATGAATTCAAATAGATTCTATGAAATAGACACTACTTTTCTCACCCTCATCTCCACCACACTTTTCCTGACCTTCATAGTGTGAATTAATAACTTGAACCCATGTAATTGTTACAAAATTTTAATATCACCCTTGTTCTTATACAATGGAACAATTGTACTCCTCCTCCATTCATCAGGCATTTTGGTAGTCTTCATAATAGCATTGAAAAGTCTACTCAACCACTATATGCCATCCTTGACCATGTTCTTCAAAAAATCTACCGGAATGTTATCGGGTCCGATCGCCCTCCCTCTCTTCACCCTACTAATAGCCCTTCTAACCTCCTCAACTCTAAACCATTTGCAATAACTAAAATCTCGATGACTTTCGGAGTGTGGCAACTTACCAAGCTAGATATCCCTATCTCCTTTTTTGTTTAATAGTGTATGGAGGTAAGTTGCCATTTTAGCTTAATGGAAGTCTCATCCACCAATACCTCACCCTCCTTATCCTTGATGCACTTCACTTGTTCCAAGTCACGAGCTTTCTTTCTCTCTCTTTTGCGAGCCTATATATCTCTTGTCCCTGCCTTTATCACTTAGCTCCTCATATAGGCGCTCAAATGCAGTTATCTTACCATTCTTCACCATATGTTTGCTTCTATCTTAGCCATCTTAACCTATCCCCAAGAGAGAAAACTTTAAGTATCTTGGATCCATCATCAAGAGTAGTAGCGATATCGATAATAATGTCACGCACCATATTGGGACAACACGGATAAAATAGAGGCTTACTTATGGAGTATCATGTCATGCCCCAGGAGGGACCCTTGGTATGGTCAGCACTTGTACAACCATTGCTGATCCCATAAGGAAACTACCTAGTCTCATCGTCACATAAACTCAATAGCAGAAGAAAACTCAGATAGGAAGACATCATCAATCATAAACATAACTTTATTTTCTCATAGATTCCAATGAATAAGTTTGGAAATACAAAATACTCAATAATATCCTCTTCTCAGTATCTATGAAGCCTCTACTCAACAGTCTAGATTGTGCTTGCCATAGGCCATGGGCATCTCAGTTCAATGAAAATAAAGTACTCAATGGAAAAAGATAACAAGACTCCTTTGGAATGCAATAAGGGCTCACCAACTCCGAAATGCACTGATCTAGACTTCAACGGTGTGCAAGTTGAAGTCCTCTATCACCTGTATCTGCATCATAAAATGGTACAGTTCCAAATAGACTTCAATATATGGAATATACTGGTATGTTAAATAGCACAAGAAAATAAGGCTCAACTCACTCATCTCGACTCAACAACTCATGCTCAACTGAGTATATGCAAGATTAAAGTAAATCATACTTTTAAAATATATTCGATAAAAATAGACTCAACTTAAAATATCATACCTAATCAATAGTGCTCTGGAGTTTCTCTTAATCAACATCTAATCCCATCACCTTTAGTTTGGTAATGTGCAATAAAGGTGATGTCGTTGCCACACCCATCCTACACGTGCCACGATAAAGGACGATCAACTCTCTCTTGAATCCATAATAAGTGTCCACTTTTGGGACAAGTATTGCCAGAACCGGCTGTACGACTATCCTACACTAGCAACGTAATTGTTATGGGTCAAAGTAGATGTTTACTCGCTCCCAGCTTGGTGCTCGATACTCCTCCCAAGACTAAAACATGCTCAACTCATCAATCAAGTCAAACTTAACCTCATTGGGCTACGTCATCTAAACTTATCTGAGCTACTCATCACCTCATTCAATGAATGCAAATCATCAAATTCAACTCAGAGTCAAACGGTCATTTAGACTCACTCAATTTGACTTATCATGTAGTGCAAGCATGACAATCATATATAGTAATGTGCGTGACTCAATGCAACATGCCTCTCAAACTCAATCACACTCAAATTACTCAACTTAAGTACTCAAACTCAACCTCAACTCTATAAATTGTATATAATTTCATAAAATCGTGAAATTTAGGGCAAGTATACAATTTTACCTCAATTCATATAGAAATTATGCAATACAGCAAGTACCTCATACATTATCAGGAGAATTCATAATAATTTCAAGAATTTAGTATTAGGATAATAGAATTTCTCAAATCTCAACTCTTTTACAGATTTTGACTCAAGTAGAAGAAAGGGGCATGTGAAAGAATGTGATTCCACACTTTAGTAAGCCTTACATACCTGGGAATGGAAGAAACAAACAAACTCTAATTAATACTTGTGTTGGGGTTGAGAACTCTTGCTCTTCTACTTATCCTAATTCTCTCAAGAAACACCTAAGGTGATAAAGAGTGGAAATATACTCTTAGGGTTATGTTTCAGGACTTAAATTAAGTCCTAAACATCCATGGTTTAGAGAAAAAGATACTGGAAAAGAAATGATTGATCTCCTAAGAAATTATCGCCTGAGTCTACGAGACCCCATCTATGGGTCATAGACCAATATGTGAGTCGTAGACAACCTTCCGTATGCTAGGGGTCCTAAAAATTGAGTTATTAGAATTTTTCGTGAAACCTCTTCTACGACTCTACGATCATAAAACACTATTTGAGTCATTTTCTAACTCACATTCCAAGATACTGAAAGTTGATATTTGGACCATCAATCCACGTAACCATTCTATGAGTCGTGAAATACTTTACAAGTCGTATACCATCTCGTATATTGGCCTCAACTTAGAAAATTTCACCAAGCCATCTAGTGTTTTATAAGACCCATTCTATGAGTCGTAAAATTGATTACGAGTCATAAGTGACCTTCGTGAACCTTCTTCTATAGCTTTTCTCTGTCTTTTCTCAATATCCTCTACACAGATACTCCAGCCTAGGTAGAAAGAATTAGGGGGTGTTACATTATATCCCCCTTGGGATCATTCGTCCTTGAATGAAGAGAAATTTAGGGATTTAGGACAAGGCACAAAGCTCCCTGTGGACTCTAACTATCAACCAGCTCTCACCTCACCCATGCAATCAATAAATTAAGAAATTTAGCAGGTAAAACAATCAAACAATTGACAGGCCACATCAATCCTTACTCGGACTCTAGAACTCTATCATTTATCGTATTGAGAATGAAAGGATAACTCTAGGAATGGGAATTCAAGAATTTAAATGGAATTCATTACCATCAATTCTCTCATCATCAGTATGCAAGAATAAATGAGGGTAGTTGTCCTTCATGTCCTCCTCCGCCTCCCAAGTAGCTTCTTCTACAATTGGTTCCTCCACAATACTTTGACAGATGCAATCTCTGTGGTACTTAACTCGCGAACCTGACTATCAAGGATTTTGATAGGAATCTCCTCATAACTCAGACTGTCTCTTACTCCAATACTCTCGACAGGCACAACCAACTACGGATCTCTCAAATACTTCTTGAGCATAGAAATATTGAAGAGTGGATGGATGATTGTTAACTTTGATGGTAGTTCCAACTCATACCTTTATGATCTGATAAGGGATAATTTACCATGGACTTAACTTTCCTTTTTTTCCGAACCTCATCACATCTTTCATGGGTGACACATTCAAATACACCCAATCATTAATCTCAAACTCTAAGTTTCTTCTTCTAACATTAGTGTAGGATTTCTGTCGACTCTGTTCAGTTCTCAATCTCTCTTGGGTGATCTTTACTTTCTCCATAGCTTGGTGAACCAGGTCTGGCCCAATCAATCCTACTTTACCCACCTTGAACTATCCAATTAGTGATCTACATATACTCCTATAAAGGGCCTC
This sequence comes from Solanum ossicruentum, assembly GCA_025774065.1. Lineage (NCBI taxonomy): Eukaryota > Viridiplantae > Streptophyta > Magnoliopsida > Solanales > Solanaceae > Solanum > Solanum ossicruentum. The sequence goes on from JAOTQR010149467.1 coordinate 6,162, forward strand.
ATATGGGGCCATCTGAATGCTCGAATGGAAGCTATTGTTGTAAGCGAACTGTATCAAAGGCAAGTGGTCATCCCAATTACCTTTAAAGTCAATGGCGTAGGCTGTCAACATATCTTTCAATGTCTAATTAGTATGTTTTACCTGGCCATCTGTTTGTGGGTGAAAAGCAGTATTAAGGTTCACCTTCGAACCTATCTTTCTGAAAGGATTTCCAGAATTGGGCAGTGAATGGAGCCCCTCTATATAATATGGTGCACAAAGGAACTCCATGCAATTTGAAAATCTCCCTTATGTATAATCGGGCATAATCCTCTGCAGTGTATGTCATCTTTACCGCTAAGAAGTGTGTAGATTTTGTCATCCGATCAACTATTACCTAAATTAAATCATGCTATCTGCAGGACCTCGGTAAATATATGAAGAAGTCTATGTTAATCATTTCCCATGTCCTCTATGGAATTTCAAAATTTAGAGCTACTACACATGGCCTTTGGTGCTTAACTTTAACTTGTTGGTAATTCAAGCACTTTGAAACGAACTCAGCAGTGTCTTTCTTCATTCCACTAAACCAGTAGACTTCTCTCAAGTCATGGTACATCTCGTTATACCCTAGATGGATGGAATATCTAGAACTATGGGCCTCTGTCATGAACCTCCCTCGAGCAGCATTAATATCTGGGATACACAATCTTCCTTGATACCATAATCTCCCCATTTGGCAAAAGTCATCACCTTCTACTTATGCACATCCTCCTTTAACTATAATAAAATAGGATCTTGATCTTCTTTCTCCTTCACCTCTACTACTAGTGATGATGTATACCCATTATTCATAAGAACTCCTCCTTCGCCATATTCATCTAGTTGAACTCCCAATCGTGTCAGTCGGTGAACCTCTTTGACCAGCTCCTTTTTCTCTTTCTCCACATGGGCGGTGCTCCCTATGGATAACCTCCTAAGAGCATCAGAAACCATATTAGATTTACCTGAATTGTAGGATGTTCATGTCATAGTCTTTGAGCATCTCAAGCCATCTCCTTTGCCTTAAGTTAAGCTCTTTCTTGTTGAAGATATGTTGCAAGCTCTTGTGGTCTGCGAATACATCAACATATGTTCCATATAAATAAAGGCTCCATAGCTTGAGAGCAAGAACCACTACTGCTAACTCTAAATCATGAGTGGGATAGTACTTCTCGTGCACCTTAAGTTTTCTAGAGGCATAGCAACAACCTTCCCCCTCTGCACGGACACATATCCCAATCCCACTCTTGAACCATCATAATAGATAACAAACCCATCCATTCCATCAGGCAAGGACAACTCTGGTGCAGTAGTTAACCTTGTCTTTGGCTCCCTGAAACTTCTCTCACACTCATCACATCGTTGAAACTTGACTTTCTTCTGAGTTAGTTTAGTCAATGGTGAAGATAGGGAAGAAAATCCATCAACAAACCTTCGGTAATAGCTAGCCAATCCCAGAAAACTCCTTATCTCAATCGGGGAGGTTAGTCTTGGCCAATTCTTGACCACTTCAATCTTTTGAGTATTAACTTGAATTCCATCTCTAGAAACCACGTGGCCCAAGAAAGCCACGGATTTAAACCAAAACTCACACTTTGAAAACTTTGCATATAACTCATTATCTCTAAGCGTCTGCAAATCAATTCTGAGGTGATTGGCATGCTCCTCCTCATATCTAGAATACACCAAAATATGATCACGAACATGTCAAGATACTGCTTGAATCCTCTGTTCATCGAATCCATAAAGGCGACCGGTGCATTTGCCAACACAAATGACATCACCAAGAATTTGAAATGACCATATGAAATTCAAATGTGATCTTCGAGATGTCATATTCTCTCACTTTGAATTTGTGATAGCCTGATCTAAGGTTTATCTTGGAGAAAATAATGGCACCCTGAAGTTGGTCAAACAAGTCATCAATCTTGGAAGGGGGTACTTATTCTTGTCTATCACCTTATTCAAGTGATGGTAGTCAATACACATCCTAAGGGAACCAACCTTCTTTCGAGGGAAAAAGACTGAAATGCCGCATGGAGAGACACTCGGCCTTATGAATCCCTTTTCTAACAAATCCCTCAACTCCTTCTTCAACTCTTTTAACTCTATAGGGGCCATTCTATATGGTGGAATAGAAATAGGCTGGGTGTCAGAAAGAACATCTATTCCAAAGTCAATCTCCCTATCAGGAGGGAATCCGGGTAGATCCTCAGGAAATACATTAGGAAACTCACTCAAAATCGGGACAGACTCAAGAGGAGGAGGCTCAACATTATCAGACTGGACTCACACGAGGTGGAAAATACATTCCCTAGAGATCAATCTTCGAGCCTTGAGGTAAGAAATGTACTGACCCTTCGGCGTAACAAAATCTCCCTCCCACTCAATAACAAGCTCATTCGAAAATTGAAATTTGATAGTTCAGGTTTTTTAATCAATAAAGGCATAGCAGGTGTGAAGCTAGTCCACACCAAAGATTGTATTGAAATTGACCATCTCTAACTCAATCAAATCAGTAATAATATCCTTATGATAGATGGACACCACACAATCTTTATAGATTTTCTCGGCTTGAGAGGACTCACCAACAAGAGTAGAAACATCGAAGGGTTCAAGAAGACAATCAGGAATTTTACCAAATCTACTAGCCACATAAGTAGACACAAAAAACAATGTGGCACCAGGACCCATTAAAACATAGCAATCAAGAGTGAAGACTAGAACCATACCCATCACAACATCTGGTGCAACCTCTTGGTCCTATCGATTCCCCATCCTATGCAGATGATTTATTCCACCGCCTACCCCAGTACAGGACCTCTCTGGTTAGCCTCACCAGTAGTGTTGTGGTAGAGGATTGAGCCTCATTTTCCTACATTGGAAACTCCTTTTGAAAATGGCTTGGCTGGCCACACTTGTAGCACCTATTCCCTCTATCTCTACATTCTCTCAAATGTATCCTTCCATACTTCCCACAAGGTGACTTTCCTTCAGAACCAAGAATCTCACTTTCTTGAGACTGTGCATCCTGTTCCCTAAAGTTTGGCTAGCCTTGGGACTTATAATCATACCTGTGTCTCGAGGTTGGTGCACTAGCTGAAGATGGTGCACAGCTAGAGGACCTCTTTTGGAAATAGGACTCATCTCACTTACTTTGCTTGGTCTAATATGGCTCAAGCCCTATTGACTTGACCTTCTTACTCAGATGCTCCTCTATATCCTTATTTTAGTACTCCTCAGTTTGTAGGTCATAAACCATCATTCTGAAAATATCCATACCTGGTATCAGCAATGCCACCTTACTCTCCTTCTTCACATGTCTACCCAACCCAGATATGAATTTCCTCATCCTTGCTTTCATGTCCTGGACCATCTCTGGGCATACCTGGACAACTGGATGACTTTCAGGCTCTACTCCTTAGTAGTCAACCGCTCTTGCTTCAGATTCATGCACTCCTCAACCCTTTCCTCTCTCAACTCCTGAGGAAACAAGTGATCGAGGAAGGCACTCTCAAACTCATTCCCAGCAAAAAGCTTAGCATCCTTACCTCGACTTTCTTCCTATTGATTGTACCAAACATTAGCCACATCCTTCAGCTAATAGGCAGAAAACTCAACTCCCTCAACTGAAAGCCACACCCTTTAGCACCTTCCACATCTCATTAATGAAGTTTGAGGGTCCTCCTCAACCTTTTACCTAGTGAAAACTGGTGGGTTCATCCTGAGAAAGTCTCTCAGTCTGGTGAAAGTTGTTGGCTCTTGAGAGCTAGGAGTCTGTAAGCCCTGGTTCCTGCTCTGGACAACTGCCAACTATGTGAGAATGGTGATAGCTTCTCTGAAATTAGCCTCTATAGTAGGAGCAAGTGGAGTGTTAGGTGTCACAAGAACAACAGTTCTTGCCGGTCAACCTTGGCCCCTCGTTTCGATTTGTGGAGGCACCTCTGAAGTAGGGTTTTCAAAATTTTTGGCTGGAGTATACCTTTGGATTACAATGCAAACAAGAGGCATGATCTACAAACGCGTAATGCATGAGTTAGAAAAGAGTTTTGTAGAGTTTTAACTCTATTGTACGAAATCATAATACAAGAAAGTGTGACCATTCATAATGTCCTATAGCCTCTTGCTTATGAAGTGTGGTGCACAACACACCCATAAACAAGACTCTACTAGACATAGTTTCATAGACTCCCTAGGAATTTTGAACTCTGTATGTTGATACCAAGTATGTCATGCCCCGAGAGGGTACCTTTGGTGTGACTAGCACTTGAAGAACCATCACTAATCCCCCAAGCAAATGACCTGGTCTTATCATCACATCAATTTAACAGTGAAAGAAGAAATCAGATAGGAAGACATCATCAATGATAAACGTAAATCTATTATCTCATAGATTCCAATGAATAAGTTTAGAAATACCAAATACCCAATAATAGCCTCGACTCAGTATCTATGAAGTCTTTACTCAACAATCTAGAGGGTGCAATGACAGACCATGGACATCTCAATTCAAAAAAAATAAAGTAGTCAATGGAAATAAGAAGATAACAAGACTCCTCTGGAATACATGGAGGGCTGACCAACTCTAGAATGAACTGATCTAGATTTCAGTGGTGTGCAAGATGAAGTCCTCTATCTGAAAAGACCTCAAAAAAGTGCCTAAAAATATGCCTCGAAAGTGCTTGAAATCTTAATTTCCATATATCTCAAAATCCGCATATGATATCGAAAATCGACATATTCTTGTTCAACAGACAAAATAGAATGGGGGACGGGTCTAACCTAAATTTTAGATTAACTGTAGAAAAATCTGAAATTTCAAAGTGACGAAGAAAAAGTGAGCAGGCGCGCCCCAGGCGCGATGCGCCAGGGGCATGGAGAGGCTATTTTTTGGCCAATTTTTGTTACTCGGTCCAAGGCTTTTGGGCTTGTGATTAAGTTTTTCCATACGTGAAAATACCTTTACTTAGCCTTATTTCACCTTCATATCATACAATACATTCCCCAAAAACCTCTCAAACACTTTGACAAATATTTCACACAAAATTCAAGTGTCAAATTCTTCCAGGATCTTAAGGAATTCCTCCAAGCTTCAAGTCTCCATTCCAATCTTCATCAAGGAATTCTCAAAAGTCAAGGTATGTGGATTTCCACCATTGGGTTCTTTCATCCATTATGTTTAAGCTTCCTTTTTACACAAGTTTCATGTTTCTAAGTTTATTTACTTAAGGGTCTAACTTATTATGAATTTGACTGTGAACTATGTTGGGGTTTTATGAAGGTGTGACTGTTTAAGCATGTTTTGAGCTATGAATCTTTAATCTATCTTGAGATTTGATGAAGGGTTTGAGGTATATTTCATGATGATATTACCAAGTGTTGATGGGTGGTTTTACGTTGAACTTTTTTGCGTGATTTCACTCTTGAATTACATGATTTTACACTAGCATTACACACCCACTAAGTGTTTGATAAAATGTCTGGATTATGTATCTTCAATTGTTGAAGGCCTAATGCATGATATATGGGTTGAGTAACTTTATTATGATCAAAGTATGGTATTCATGTGTTGATTTCATGATAAGCTTATATAATGTTCCGAGATGATCAATAACCAAATTAAGGGGTTGATACCTCATTTAACCAAATTGAGGGGTTGACACCTCATTAACTAAATTGAGGGGTTGGTACCTCATTAACCAATTTGAGGGGGTTGATACCTCAATAACAAAATTGAGGGGTTGATACCTCAAGTACCTTAGATGGGAGGAGGCATATTCAATGAACAAATTGAGGGGTGAATACCTCAATCACCTAGGATGGGAGGTGGTAAACCCATTAGCCAAATGATGGTCTATTCCTACATGCATAGTATGCCCTATATAAACATGTTTGTACTTTAAGCATCACTCATACATGCCATATTGTTATTATGCTATCCATTTCTTATGATATTGCTAGCTAACTTCTGTGTTTAGAGGTGTTGTTGGACAAATAATGTAATTATGCTCAAGCTTGACTCTTTGATGTTTATGTTATGGAAAATTCCCTTAGCCCCTTACCCTTGTGTTACACTCGGCGTCCAAGGATTCGTGACCAAGGATATGAAATGATATGCTAAGACGCTTATTTGGGGTCCGTTTGGGGTCCCCATTTGCTAGTCATGTCTAGGCGCTAGGTCCAAATCATGACAAAGATGGTATTAGAGTCCTAGGTTGTTAATGGTCCTCGGCGTCCAACACACCATGTCGATTAGAGCCTTATTCATGGTTGTCTTGTGGACCACAACTATGAGTAAGAGGCTATGAGTTGTTTTAGAAAATATTTCCCTTCGTCATGGTCAATGTTGTGCTATAGAGTTGAGGTAAGGTTTTCGCCCCTAAATGATAATTCTTTTCTTTGCGAGATCATGCCTAAGACAAGAGAAAGAAGATCCCGCTCTCCTGCAGAACAACTGGATCATGAAGAATTTTGGGATGCCTTTACCATGTTAGGTCATGTAATGGCTAATCAAATCAACCAAGAGGCCCAAGCCCCTCATGTTCCTACCCTGGCATCTCGAGTAAGGGACTTCATGAGGATAAACCTACCGGAGTTCTATGAGTCTAAGGTGGATGAGGACCCCAAGAATTTATGGATGAGGTGTACAAAGTGTTAGCTATCATGGTGTTAGGTCGTAGGAGAAGGCGGAGTTGGTGGCATACCAACTCAAAAGCGTGGCCCAAATAATTTTTACACAAAAGAAGGAGGAGAAGGGGAACAACAATGTGATTCTATGGGTGAAGTTTAAGGTGGCTTTCCTTAATCTATTTTTTCCTCTTGAGCTTAGAGAGGCCAAATTGATGAAATTCATGAATTTGAAGTAAGGATCTATGAGTGTGAAGGAGTATGCCCTCAAGTTCAACCAACTCTGAAAATATGCTCCCCAATTGGTGGTTGGTCCAAGGTCTAGGATGAATAAGTTTATGATGGGTGTATCCGATTTGGGACTGTCGGTCCGCTATGTTGATTAGTGACATGGATTTGTCCTACTTGATGACTTATTCCGAACAAATGGAGGAGGAAAAGATGAGGAAGCGAAGGGGTAAGGAGGCCAAGAGGGCCTATTTTGAAGGAAAGTTCCAAAGTCCCAAATGTAGAGGTGATGGTGGTGAGATCCCCGACAAATTTTACAGTTTAGACACAAAATTTATTTGTCTATAAATTGAAACTTAGGTGTTAGTTACCAAGTACTTTTGTCATTCACATTAATGTAATTAAAAGATAACATATAGACTCGAATTATGAGAGCATTTCAAACTTTTCTACTTAAAATTAAATTTTCTATTCTTTTTGCAAATAATTTTTATGTCTATACTTTATAAAGTTATATGCCAATTTATTCATCTTTGGCCTGTATATATGTTTTTTATTTTCATTGTTGGTAGATAATATAAAATTTTAGTTATAACTATGCATTTGTCATTTTTTTTAGTATATGTTTAAATTTATTTTTTTTTATGTAATTGGTAATAACTAATAAGTTACATATTTAATATATGTCCAGTGTGATAGTTCACTTGTTGTATTTAAAATAATTATTTTATTGATGTTTTTCACAAATATAACATTTGTGAAAATTCAAATTTCCTACAATATAATATTTCTATGAGATTTATTAATATAATAAAAGAGATAACTTATTAAAAAATTATTTAATCATTTATATATAGACAAAAGAACAATAATATTATGCTAATTTGAAAAACAAAATAACTTATCTATTATATTTAATTAATTTTCACTTGATTAATTTCAAAGTAAAACGACATTATAATGTAAATATATGTCAATTGGATTAATAATACTTTTTTTAATCTAAATTTGATTTGACAACTTCAAATTTAAATTAAACATAATATCTAAATTAATACATTTAGAATCAAATAAAGTACAAACATGATAAGTATATTTAAATAAAGAACTACTCTTTTATGATTTAGTAAATGTTTATAGTGTCATGACCCAAGCGTAGGGCCTAGACGTGACACAGGGCAAGGGGAACCCAAAGGGACCCCAAGCAAGCCTTTTAGAACATCATTACACATCCATAGTCGCGGAAACAATAGATACAACATAAAAGAATAAGAATAGGGGCAACGGGACTAAGGGAAAGCTTGCACAACATCATAATCAAGAGACAAGAGTCAAGCTCGTATCGTAGACATCAAGAACAATAGATTCAATGCTCTAGCATAGATACATAGCATGTCCCACAAACACCTCTATACATAGATATGAACGGGCGCCAAGACAAAGTAACCGGACTCACCCTCATGGTCAAAATAGAAAATAAAAAACAATGACTAGATACATAATAGGAGAATCATAGACTAAGGTCCGTGGAGTGGAGGAGCACCAACTAGCTTGAATAGCACCGAACTAGCACGTGGAGAGGAGGATGATCAACTTGGGCACTGGTTCCTACATGGTGACATCATGTAGGCATAGAGTATGTATTAGTACGCTTGAATGTACTAAGTATGTAGGATGCAATGTAAACACAAATTGAACATCATAATCATAATGCATACAATAGGCAATAGGCATACATATAACAATATGACATGTATGATCAATGCATAAGTAAAACGTGCTTAAGTAATTCATGCTCATATAGAATATCATATGTGTAGAAGAGACCAAGCTAGATTTCCAAAGTACAAATCCCTTGGCAGGTTAGTGATGGTAGCACCCATCACCCTAGTGTGTGAGGTACAAACCCCTCATCAAGGTTAGTGATGATAGCATCCATCACCCTAGCGTGTGAGGTACAAACCCCTCATCAAGGTTAGTGATGATAGCACCCATCACCCTAGTGTTTGAGCTACAAACCCCTCACCAAGTTTAGTGATGATAGCACTCATCACCCTAGTGTGTGAGGTACAAATCCCTAATCATGGTTAGTGATGATAGCACCCATCAACCTAGTGGTTGAGATGTTGACCCCTCAACTAGGTCATCCGGATCGGGCATGGTCTAATGCAATATTTTATATAGAATATATCATATACATAAGCTCATTTTATCATCATAGAGTCAATTATATCATATCTCATTCTTTGGACCTTCAACTTCTCAAGTAACCACACCTGGACATTTTATCAAACACTTAGAGGGTGTGTAATGCTAGTATAAAACCATGAAATATAGAGATAAAATGATGCAAGAAAATCCATTGTAGAACCATCTATCAACACCTTGCAACACCCTCTAGAAATGTACATCAAAACCCCTCATCAATTCTTATAATAGAACAAAGATTTATAGCTCAAAACATAGCAAAACAGTCAAAACTTTACATAGCTTTGACATAGTGTGTAGTGAATTTCATAATAATCAAGACCCATTTGTAAATCAACTTTAAACCATGTAATGTGAGTAAAATGAGGCTTGGGTATCATGGGTGAAAGGAACCCATGAAAGAAACCCACATACCTTAGCTTAAAGATGAACTTGGTGAAGATTGGAGATGGAGACTTGATGCTTGAAGAGTAACCTTGAAGGAGAACCTTAACTTTGCATGAGGGTTTGGGACTTGAGTTTGGGGAATGAAAATATGACTAAGTGCTTGAGTGAGTAATGAGAAATGTTTAGGATGACATAAGGTTAAAATTTGGCTAACTATAGGTAAAACTACTTTTGGGAACACTTAGGCCCAAGACTTAGAAGCCTTGGACCAAGCTAAAAAACAGTCCTCAAAATGTACTAGGGCACATTGCGAGGGCAACGTGGAAACCTACTGAAATTTGCATTCTTTGACTTTCATCATTGCTAATCTTTCGCTCTTAAATTGGGGTTAGACCCTTTTTCACCTAATTTAGACACTTTGAACAAGAATATAAAGACAAATTTTTGAGATAGCAAATGGATTTTGAGATATATGGAATTTAAAGTTCCGGGCATTCCGAGGCACATTTTCATGCACTTTTCGGGGTCGTTTCAATATCTTCCCCTTGGGAACATTTGTCCCTGAATGTAAAAGAGATACACAAGACAAGAATGATAATAAGCAAACCAACCCCAACTAAAGTGTGATATTACATTTAAAACACCATTTTTAAAATCTCAATGTAAGTGTACAATCATCATATACTTGCCAACATAAACATGAATGCATATGAATGACATAGGGGCTGAAACATAAGACTTGAAATCACATAGGGGACTTTGAATTAGTTCCTTAGGTTTGAGTGGAGTGGAAAAGATAATATTACCATTTTTTCATGTCCGCTTCGGCCTCCCAAGTAGCACTTTCGATTTGTTGGTTCCTCCAAAGGACCTTAACGGATGTCACCTCCTTGTTCCTCAATCTCTTCACTTGCCTATGTAGGATCTGAACCAGAACATCCTCATAAGTCAAGTTATCCTCAATGACACCCACAACATCAAGAGGTACAATAGCATTAGGATCACCAACACATTTCCTCAACATTGAGACATGTAACATCGGATGAACCAAATTCATTTCACTAGACAACTTCTATTCATGAGCTACCTTGCCAACCCTCCTCAAGTCCTCATAAGGACCAACATATCATGGACTCAACTTTCCCTTTTTACCAACACGGACCACACCTTTCATTGGAGAAACTCTCAAATAAATCCAATCACCCACTTTGAATTCAAGGTCTCTTCTTAACTCATTGACATAATATTTTTGATGACTTTGGGATATTCTCAACCTTTCCCTAATCATTCTAACCTTCTTAAGGGCCTCTATAACCATATCCGGTCCCAATAAGGCCACCTCTAAAACCTCAAACCAACAGACCGGTGATATACAACGTGTCACATAAAGAGCCTCAAAGGGAGCATACAATGCCAGAGTGATAGCTATTGTTGTAGGCAAACTCATTCAAAGAAATATGGTCATCCCAACCACCCTTCAACTCCAATACATAAGCCCTTAAAATGTCCTCAAGGGTTGGAATTGTCCTTTTGGCTTGGCCATCCGTTTGAGGGTGGAAGCTCGTACTAAGGTGAACTTTTTTACCAAGAGCCATTTGAAAAAACCCCCAAAAGTGTGAAGTGAATTGTGAACCACAATCGATATGATGGACAAATGAAGCCCATGCAACCTTGCTAACTCATGGATGTACAACCTTGCATACTCTTCAGCCCCATATGTGGTTTTAACCGATATGAAGTGAGCTGATTTTGTCATCCTATCAACAACCACCTAAATGGAATCAAAACCTTTCCTAGTCGTGGGCAACCCAACCCCAAAATCCATATTAATCACCTCCCACTTCAAAGTAGGAATCTCTATGTCTTGGTTTAGCCAACCCAGCCTTTGATTTAACTTATTGACAACTATGGCAACTGGAAATTAATTTGGCAATGTACCTCTTCATGCCTCCTCACCAGTATGCATCCCTCAAGTCTCTATACATTTCAGTGGAACCAGAGTGGACAGAATAAAGAGAATTATGGGCCTTATCAAGAATTTTTTTCCCTCAAACCATCAACACAAGGCACACACAACTTACCTTGGCACCTATGAGCACCATCTCCCCCTTGGGAGAAAACCTCTACTTTGCCCTCTTTCACCAAGGCCTTCAATTCAACCAAGGAGAAGTCAAGATCTTGTTCTTCTATCACCTCATCAACCATGGAAGATTTGGAACCATCAACAACAACAACGCCATCACCCACTTCTTCCAACCTAACCCCCAACCTAGCCAATCTATGCACCTCTCTAGCCATTTCCCTGTCACCACCATCAACATGAGCTAGGCTACCCATGGATACCCGACTCAAAGCATCCGCCACCACATTTACCTTACCCCGATGATAATGCACACTCATGTCATAATCTTTGAGAAGTTCTAGTCACCTTCTTTGTCTCAACTTGAGATCTTTTTGAGTAAAGACATATTGAAGGCTCTTATGATTAGTGAAGACATCAACATGCACCCCATAAAAGTAATGACGCCAAATCTTTAATGCAAACACAATAGCAGCCAACTTTAGATCATGGGTAGGGTAGTTCCTTTCATGTACCTTGAGTTGTCTAGAAGCATAAGCTATGACCTTATTATTTTGCATTCGCACACAACCCAAACCAACTCTAAATGCATCACAATACACAACAAAACCCTCAATCCCATCTGGTAGTGACAATATAGGAGCAGACAAATGTCTATCCTTCAATGTTTGGAAGCTTCTCTCACATTCATCGGTCCACACAAACTTAACCTTCTTTTTAGTCAGTTTGTTCATAGGGGAAGCAATAGAGGAGGACCTATTCACAAATCAGTAACCCGCAAGGCCCAAGAAGCTCCTAATATCCAATGGGGTCAATGGTATAGGCCAATTTCTAATCACATCAGTTTTCTTAGGATCCACTTTTATACCATCCCCCGACACCACATGACCCAAGAATGCAACCTCCTTCAACGAAAATGCACACTTGTCATATTTGGCATACAATTTCTCCTCCCTCTACCTTTGCAACACAAACCTCAAATGACCCATATGCTCCACCCTTCTATGTGAATAGATCAATATATCATCAATGAAGACCACAATAAAGGAATCAAGGCAAGATTTAAAGACCCTATTCATTAGATCCATGAAGATGGTCGGTGCATTAGTCAACCTACAAGATATCACAACAAACTCATAATGCCCATATCTAGTCCGGAAGGTCGTCTTAGGAATATCACACTCCCTCACCCTCACTTGATGATACTTAGACCTAAGACCAATCTTAGAGAAGAAGCTAGCCCCTTGCAATTGGTTAAACAAGTCATCGATCCTTGGAAGAGGATATCTATTCTTTATAGTGACCCTATTGAGTTGACGGCAGTCAATACACATTCTAAGTGACCCATCCTTCTTTTTCACAAACAACACCGGAGCACCCCAAGTTGATTGACTAGGTCTAATAAATCCCTTTTCCAACTAATCTTTCAATTGTTGCTTTAACTCCTTCAACTCCATCGGAGCCATACGGTAAGGGAGAATGAGATAGGTTGAGTATTGGGAAGGAGATTTATGCCAAAATCTATCTTCCTTTAGGGAGGGACACCGGGAAGGTCATTTGGGGAGACATCAAGAAACTCGTTTACAATGGGGACCAACTCAATGGAAGGGACTTTGGACTCCACATCTTTAACCCTCACAAGATGATACAAACATCCCCTAGAAATCAACTTATGGGCTTTAATGCA
>JAOTQR010149488.1:0-19396 GCA_025774065.1 Solanum ossicruentum
TGTGGGTGAGCCAAGTGCTATAGTGCCCTTAGAAGTTGTAGGTGTTGTAGAAGGTAATTTGACCTATGAGGAGGTCCCGGTGGAGATTTCGGGTAGAAAAGTGAAGAGATTCAGAAACAAAGATGTTGCTTTCATCAAAGACCTTTGGACGAATCGACAAGTTGATAGTGCCACATGGGAAGTTGAGGCGGACATGAAAAAGTGATACTCGTATCTCTTCCACTCTATTCAAGCTGAAGGTAATAACTTAAGTCTCATCTATAATTTCAAGTCTTAAGTTTCATCCCTCATCTCATTTTGTATGCATTCATGTTTATGGTAACATGTTTTTGGTGATTTTGACATTAATGTTGAGATTTTTTAAAATGATATTTAAATACATTTGTTGCATTTATGCCAGGCTGAAATCTTCATAATGACTTCTCTTATACATGTCTCTTTGACATTCGGGGACGAATGTTCCTAAGGGCGAGATATTGAAACGCCTCTCATATGCTTCGAAATGCCCCATAATCATTATTTAAAAAATCCAACTTCATATTCTCAATAACGCAAAAATATTGAGTGAGAGGTAGGTATAACCATGATTTTAGAAGACCCGTAATGAGAAATAATTTTTGTTAATTTTACAATTTTCAGTAGTTGTATGTGCCCTGGCCACGACGCGCCAGGGGCATGAAGCAGTGTATTTTGCACTATGCGTCTGGTCCGCGTCGCACCAGGGGCATAGACCAGTGTATTATTTTTCTTGGTTCATTGGGTAATACCCACATTCAGACTTAAACATGAAATCACACATACATGGCTATTTTTTAAACTCTATAACTCACAAAATCCTCTCTAAAACATCTCTACGACTATATCAATTCTCTCATCCAAATCTAAAGATTTCAAGCTCAATTTTGCAACTCAAGGAGTCATTTCAAGCTCTAAGTCTACTTTAAACTCGTTTCAAGGAATTCAAGGTTTAAGGTATGTGGGTCTTCACCCATGGATCCTTTCACCCGTTCAGCCCAACCATCTCTTTTCATGAAGATTGCATGTTTTCAAGTTGTATTACTTATGGGTATCCATTATTATGAAATGTGAATATAAATCATGTGGGTGTTTTATCAAGTATCATTTGATTATGCAATTCCTATTTCAAGCTTGTCCCATTAATTGATTTTGTCTACTGAAAATAGGTGTGCTTTGAGTTATGAAACTATGAACTATTATGAGGTTTTGTGATGGATTTCAAGCTACCCTACATGAGGTTTTTACTACCATGTTGGTGGGTTGATTTGCATTGAGTCTCTCATCTTGTTTCACTTTTGAATTGCATGATTTTGGACAAGTATCATGAATCCACCATGTGTTTGATAAAAGGTCATCATAAGAATTCTCAAGTTATTGATGGTCTATTACATCATTTACAAGTCAAGTGACTATATGACGATTAAAGGCTTTTAAGAATATATTTAATTCATGAAAAGTGTGATGTTAAAAGTATCGAGTTAAGTCCTATTTCACGATTTTTCTTTCTTGTGAGCCATTCATGTTAGAGCAAGGGTTCATGTATGATTATAATATATTCTCATGTTCAAGTTAGGCAAACCGCTAGGGTTCAAGTATGTTTATGAGCTACTCAAGTCATGTTTATGCAAGCTATTCATGTTATAAATAATATAAAATTATTTCAAGTATTACGTTGTATTAGACTTAGCACCGATGGATTGGATGTCGGTGTGGACTATCTTCAAGGGTTCATACTCCTTTCCTCAAACTATGTGCTACCATTGGAATATGATTATTACCCTTTCTATACTAGTGGATGGATCTAGTACACTTTATCATGAAATCCTTTTCAAAATAGGTCATGTTCCCGTAAGGAGAGTTACTTCATACAAAATGGGTCATCTTTCCGATAAGGTGAAGTATAGTTTACCTTGGCAAGTAGACCACCTCTTTATCGATTAGTGGTAATCATCAAGATTCCAAGTGTTAGCTCGCTTGGTCTTAGTCATGTCAGTTAAGGTCTCTTCCCACATATGCATGGTATATTATGCAAGTTGATTTATTTACAAGCATGTCTTATTATAAGGATTGGTCATGCATGCCATATTGAGATGATATATCCATTACTTATGATTATGCACTTTGCGAATATTTGCTTATGCCTTTGTTGCATTGCACCCGGCATACTTAGTACATTCAAATGTAGCAACGCATATTCTATGCCTACATGATATTACCATGTAAGGACCGAAGATCATTTTGACTATCCTCCTCCACGTGGCTAGCTCGGTACTTCGAAGAAAAGGATTGGTGATTCCTCAAGTACGAGGAAAATATCTAACTTACTCTTGCTATGTTGAGACTTCTTTATGTTGATGACTTGTTATTATGAGCGTGAACCCGGAAATTGCCTTATCCCCCGCTCCATTCTAAGATAGAGGTGTTGTTGGACACTATGATATGTTTATGCTATGATCTTGACTCTTTTCTGCTTTTGGGACTATCAAAGAGTTCCCTTAGTCCTGCTTCCCTTTTTATTTTATTTTGAAATGCTTATTTTGCTTCCGTGATAAAGGATGTGTGATTAATAAGCTAAGAGGCTTGTTTTGGGTCCCTTCGAGTTCCTATTTGCCATGTCACATCTATGCCCTAGGCTTGGGCGTGACACTAACTTAGAGTACTAGGGAAAGTTTTGAATTAGCACAAAACATATGAATTTAGCAAATAAAACTCATACTCACATAGCACTACACGCATAATCAACAAATGACTCATAGATCATGCTACTTATCTCAATTTACCCTCATTCATCAGAACTGATATTGTCAAACACCGAAACCTGCATTGTTACTATTTAACTACTAATCAAAATATTTTGTGGGTATTATTTTTCAAACAAAACATAAAAACATGCTATATGCAACAAGTATTCGTACTATATGCTATAAATATTATCTAAACATCCAAAAAATGTTAGTTCAACAGAAAATAAATATCCACAGGGAAAAAGAACATAGGCAAGAAAATCCCAGGATAAAATTAGGGTAGTTATGGACCATAAGCTACTCAGACTTCACTGAAGCCAATAACTACCCACACCCCATCGAAAAAGATGTGCATTGTCCCTAATGCACAAAATCAAGTAAGAATAGAACATAAGGGGTCAAAAAAGTACCTGGGCGCCTAAGCACCAGTCTGTGGCTGAGTCTGGCCACCCTCATTCTGTGGGGTGTTGTGCTTAGTAGTGGTACTCTATCTGGAGGGTCAACACCCCTCACTTGCTATATCTGTTGAGCTCGTCTCATCCCCTCATCAAGGCTCAAAACCGTTAGGGCAAGCTCAACCTCTTCCTCCTCCTCTGATCTCCTCGGACGTACATATCTCTCCTTTGTATCCTTATTTGTAAAAGGTCTCTTCCCAAGGGAAGAATGGGTAGGTTTGTCATAAGAAAATAAATCAAACATTGGCACCCGAGATATCATCTCTGGTAGTGTGACTGGTGCCGCCAGTGATGTTGTCATGTCAACACGGAGCTAGTGGATCTCCTATTGTATTGACTTAAAAGTCTGAAGGTTGGGCCAATCTCTTTTGTACCCTCTCCTCAAAGGCATCAATGTAGGCATCCACTATAGAAATACAATCTTGAATAGCAATGACTGTAAATGTCTGCATCTGACCCTCCAAGTCTGAAATAGCCTGGTGGACCCAATGGCCTGAACTGCTTAATGAGCTGAGTCAACTATGCCTTAGTATGTTTTAACCTCTGCACCATGGTCTGTATAAAAGTAGTAGACATGGATATCATGTGTAATAGTAGCCTGTGAAGTAATGGTCTCTGGTGCAGGAGCAGCAATAGTGGGGCCCCTCTCCTCATCTTCCTCGTGTTGTGGGGACCTCTCCTCAGTAGTAGCAGTAGCAGTGGTGGTCTCAATCTCAAAACTCTCAGGTGATGGTACTGGAGAGAACATCACTAGAATAGGTGGTAGTTGTGCTCACTAGAGTGCCATCGGGTTCTTATCAGCCTTGATCAGGATGCGCTCTAAAGTGTGTAAGGCCTCAATCCAGTGATCTAGCTGGTGTAAAATCTCCACCTTAGACTCTAAACAGAGCTTGTAGACCAAACACGAGAAAGGGATAGAGGTGGCCTCCTCAGTGCCGCCTCATGTACCTACTCAGCAATGAGGCGGGCGCAATCAATGTCACAGCCAACTAAGATGTTGGCAACCAAAACTTCACATAATGGCATCAAAATGTTTTTAGTGAGCATCAGCTGGATACATGAATGAACAATAGCTCACAAAAATTTGGTAGTGAAGTTTAGCGAAGCATGATGATAAGCTTTGAGTAAATGGTGACTCAAGTAGGTTTCGTACCCTGCTCTGCAATAAACCCAGCCACCCATCCCATTGATATGGCTTGTCACTTAGGATCCTTCATCACTAGTGGGTTTCGGGTCTGGCCCACCTCGTAGCCAAACTTGGTTGTGGATATGGGGGCTCGAGGCTCGGGACCAAATAATATATAGTTGATAGTTTCCTCTAATATATCTACCGTTGACCCCTCACTCACATCTCTGTCATCCTGGGTTGAGCAAGGGGTTTCTTCCCCTTGGGAAGAGTGAGTTGGATGGTGGCTGCATAGGATGCGTAGAATTCCCTCACCATAGTTGAGGAGTACCCTCCAATAGAATCTGTTAGCCACTGGAGCCCATACCAAATCATATTGTCTTGTAGGTCGAGGACACAGCTAAGTCCATCTGTAATAACTGTTGGCTTCTCATAGATGGAACGCGCTGGCTTGCCCGGCTCTTTTAGCTGCGTGCCCTCCAAGTACATCACCTACATGCCTTCGATGCACTGCAAGGGAATGCTGTTAGATGATGATGATGATATGATGGAAAATTTGCCTCTGATCTATCCTTAGAGCCCTCGTCACTACTGGACTCCTCTCCAGATAGAGTCATATGTGGCTTACTGCTCTAGTCACTGCCTCCCTCCTCAGACTGCCCAGCTCTGCTAGTAGCTCTGGTCTATGGTTGAGCAGCCTTGAGGTCTAGTTTGACATCTAGGACCTCTAGTGAACTACTCAAGTTGGGTATGCTCGGTATCTGAAGGCTTAACATCTGAGAGGTCATCCCTTAGCCTACCCCATAGGGCTAGAATCGCATCACATTAGGCTTTGGAGGCTTTAGTACCTAAAACAAAAAGACATACGTACAATGGTTAACCTACAAAACAAGAATTAAATTGCAAGAATTCATCTGAGCACAGTTGCAGAAGGGTTTCACGAAAGCACCTTCATGGGTCATAGTGTAAACTCGTAGACTAGGGTTATAGAGAATTCCAATGAGTAATCAAATTCAGGCAAGGCATCTACGATATTTATCTATGAGTCGTAATGTGATTTATGACTCATAGAAGGTCTCTTCTTATTGATACTCAAATACATCAAGTTTTTGGAATTTTACATGAGGGGCAATTGCGACACGTAGATTGCTCTACGGGCCATAAAAGCCACTTGTGGACCAGAAATCTCAATCACCTGAGTTTCTAAGTCCATCCCATGGACCACAAAAGACATTTTCAACCAACTAATTATCAGGGTCGAAGCAAGAACGCAAGAACCCACATGATTTCAATGATATAACCCTACCCCTAACATGTTCTTCAATACATACTCACCCCATCAATAGAGAGTTAGCACAAACTATTCTAAAAGTTCGATCACTTCTAATTACTTTACACAAATCATATATCTATTTCGGCACCCACAAATTCCAAAGCACAAATCATTCAACATCATTCAATTATATATGGCAAGTGACTCAATATGCACAAACAATAAACCCAAATCATATATGCCAATTCCAGACTTAGGCAATAATCACACATGGGCAGCCAAATCACACTCAATCACAAATCCAGTTAAAACATAGGTTTTATGTCTATGCATCATACATCACATAATATCCAAATCAATATGTTAAACAAGGCAAATTAAGTGTTTTAATTAGATCAAAAACTCACGAAGAATTGAGATGTAACTTGAAGAAGATGAGAGAGATAGGTAGGCACAAAACCCTAGGTTACCAAAATTCTCGCTGGAAAAAGGATCGACGATGGTCAGGAATTAGAGGATGTGGGGTAGGTTGGGTAGATTTTCTAATTTTAGGTCAAAGGTGGGGTCAAAATTATTTGACCCCTGTATTTATACTTTACCGGGTTAGCAGAAAATTTACTGGGCCTGGGTTTATGAAACCCTGATTACGAGTCGTAGATAGTTCTACAACTCATAGATAATGGTTTCGTAGAACCCTCAATACTTAGCAAAATTTTAGAAAACTTACCTGGGGTCCATGATCCCTATTCACTACTCATAGTTTAAGCTATGAATTGTAAAGTTGGTTCGTGGATTGTAGTGCATAATTTCCTGCTTACTAGAAATCTCAATAAGATAGGGTATGAGTTGTAAGGTGATTTACGACTTGTAGACCTGGTCATAGAGACTCAATCTGATGCTCTTCTTAGCCAAATTGGCTGACTCGGTCCATTACCTGCATACTCTTCATAAAATACGTTGTTACCCAATATGCAACCAATGTATTGTCTATATTACAATCAAATGCAAGAAAATACACTACCTATGAATCCAAAACTAAAAATAAATCTATAACTACAGTATTACATCAAGCAACTTTTATTGTCACGGCATGACTTAGGAAAATTGGTTACTCAAACTTCACCAACTGCTAGACTTCATTCTTCAGCTCATTTTGATGCTGCATGGACTGACGGATATCAAAGATAACTTCTTTGTCATTCAATCTAAACCTAAGTTAACTGGCTTCCATATCCACTAGGGCTCACCCAGTGGCTAAGAATGGTCTTCCCAAGATGATTGGGACATCGAAGTCAACTTTGCAATCTAGAATCACAAAGTCTACAGGTAATATGAATTTTTCCACATTAACCAGTACATCATAGAGTATCCCAATAGGCTTCTTCACAATTTGATACGTCATCAGTAACTGCATGCTAATTGGAGTAGGGGCTCCCAATCTAAACTTCTTCTAGACCGCAAAGGGAATCAAATTGATGCATTCACCTAAATCACATGGTGCCCTTGTGGACTCCACATCTCCTATAATGCAAGGTTATGTGAAAGCACCTTGATCTTCATGCTTCTGAACCAAGGACTTCATAGTGGTAGCACTATAATGTTGACGCTCTTGAGAAAGCTGGTGACTCACAGTGAGCTTTTTGGTGACCAAGTCGTTCATATATTTTGCATAGCTCGATATTTTCTCGAAAGCCTCGATGAGAGGGATGTTGATAGATAGTTTCTATAGCATAGGGAGAAAGTGCTTGAACTTTCCTTCCTCCTCTCTTTTTTTGAGTCTCTGAGGGAAGG
Organism: Solanum ossicruentum; assembly: GCA_025774065.1. Classification (NCBI taxonomy): domain Eukaryota; kingdom Viridiplantae; phylum Streptophyta; class Magnoliopsida; order Solanales; family Solanaceae; genus Solanum; species Solanum ossicruentum. The sequence goes on from JAOTQR010149488.1 coordinate 7,408, forward strand.
GAGGAGGATGCCTAGGGATGGGCTTAAATCGATATGGGGCCTCAGCTACTTCACTCATCCATTATTGCCATGATCATATCCTTCATCCGATCTTTTACTGCAACCATCTGCTCATGAACATCTTTCATATCAACCATCATATGAGTGTTAATTGTGCTCTTTCCATCCCGGGTGGTGATTACAATACTGTGTCCATCATTTTTCAGATTTTGGATTGTAATACTAGGAAGTATACCCCTCTGATGATGATTCAACTGAGTTGACACTTGACAGAACTATTGTTCTAGCTGTTTATAGCCAATATCATATATTTTCTGATTAATGCTTGAAATATATGATTTCATGCCCCTTAGAGTCTCATCCTGCGTCTCAGCCTTCTTCAACAGGTGATCAAACATCTCCTTATTTCTAGAATTTCCTGCACTTGTGTCATGGTTATGTAGTGGCATATAAGGATCATTTCTAAATCTTTCTCTACGACCTCAATCTACATCTAGACTCATGTTCCTATCATAATAACCTTTGCAGTTGACTTATAAGCTCCATCTCTGCCAAAGTTCCAACCTCCATTTCCTTGACCTCGCACCAATAGTCCTGATTGAATCCTTGGCTGTTAGCTCGAAAACCCCCCATGTAATTATTAACAAAATATATATTTTCTTCATAGTATGGCTCCTCATACATAGGTGTACGTGGAGGTTAACGAATTACTACATTCACTCTCTCTAGGTTTGCTTTATTACCATATCCATGCTTGTACGAAGCAGAGCTAGCTGCTGCATAATTTTTCCATTACTTTTTGCCTACTATGACCCCACACTGACAACATATGAACTCTTTGTGGAAGCTTTATCATATTGCCCCCATGCATGATTTATATTGACCACTTGCTCCATACGTTCTTCAGTCCTTGCAAATAGTTGATCTAAAAACATGTACCCCATGAGAGTGTCAACACAAGCCTGACTATTCTCATCAAAGGCACAGTAAAAGATCTCCACCAAGTTGTCATCAACTATCTTGTGGTCAGGGATGCTCCTCAAACATTTTATAAATCACTCCCAAGCAGTGCTTATCGAATTACCAAGAAGTTGCTCGAAGTTGTTCATCTGGTCCTTTAACATGAATTTCTTGGATCTACGAAAGTACCTTTCCAAAAAGGCTTTTTGCATGTTTGCACAACTAGTGATTGAACTCTGCAGGAGCTTAGATAGTCATAACGCAACATTGCCTATAAGATATGGGAAGACACGAAGTCCCACTGCATCCATAGACAGATTTTATGTCCCCATCACACTTTGACAAACGAATACTACATTGTGCAAGTGGTTGTGGATCCTCTAATGGTAAGCTCCCAAATAGACCGTGGTTGTAGAGCATCTGATGTAACCCACTAGATACTATGAACTTTGTGTCTATCGGTAGTGGTGGCAACAAAGTAGCTCCAATCACATCCATAGCCATAGGGTTCAACCTGTACTGATTCCACTAGTAAGCATTAGCACTGAACTCTTGAGGCTATGGAATGTCCTCCAAAAGAGTTGGGTTCTAATTCTTATCATCATCATTATTGTTCCTATTCAGGACTGCATTGCCCACATTATTAGCATTGCCTTGGGACATTCTTCATGTAGTTTTGTGGATCTCACGATCAAATGGAGTTAAGGGATTACCTTGACTCTTAGTGTTGAGCATATACTATCGTGACCCAAACCTAGAGCTTAGACATGACACCGCAAATGGGAAGTTCGAAAAAAACCCAAACAAGCCTCTTCGCGTATCTTGTATTCATCCTTGGTTGCGGAAATGAAAATAAACATCAACAAGAGTTAAGTATAAAAAGGTAAATGAGACTAAGGGAAGTCTTTCACAAATATATAAATCTAAGAAGAGTCAAGCTCAAAAGCATATATTACTTAGTATCCAACAACACCTCTATTTTAGAATGGAGCGGGGGCCAAGACACTTTTCGGGCTCACCCTCATAATAATAAGTATCCAACATAAGGAACAAGTCTCAACATAACATGAATAAAAGTAGATATTGTCCTTGGAATTGAGGACTCACCATAGCATTATTCAAAGAATCGAACTAGCCACATGGACAAGGATGATCAAAAGGAGCTTTAGTTCCTACATGGTGATATCATGTAGGCATAGAGTATGTGTTAGTATGTTTTAATGTACTAAGTATGTCGGGTGCAATGCAACAAAGACATAAGCTAATATATACAAAATGCATAAGATATAGACAATGGATACAATCTCACTATGCCATGTATAATCAACGCTTGTAATCAAAATTGCATGTAAAACATTTGACTTGCACATGATAATATACATATGTAGGAGGAGACCTTTACCGACATAGACCAAGCAGTTACAACTTGGAATCCAAGGCATGAAACCCCCTCGATACAGGTAACTGGGCATGAATCCCTCCGGCGAAGTGTGGTCTACTTCCCAAGGAAAATGAAACATGATAACATGAACTAAATGGATTCATTAGTATAGCAAGGGTAAAATATTTAATCCGATGGTGGCACATAGTTTAGAGAATGAAGAGATTATATAAGAACCCATTGTGTCAAGCCTCCATCTTAAGCGTCAATGGTTGTTGAGTCTATACCATGAAATACTTGAAATAATCATACTTTAATCATGACATGAATAATGTGTAAGATACATGATAGCTTGACATGAGTAGTTCACTACATGCTTGACCTCTTCTAGTGAGCTTAACTTCAACATGAGAGTAAATAATAATCATACAGATCCCTTACCTTAACATGAATAGCTCAGAAGAGGTTAAAATTTTGAAATAGGGCTCAACTTGATACTTGTAAAATCATAGATACTTTTCATGAACTCAATACATGCTTGAAATCCCTTAATCATCATTAAATCACTTAACTTGTAAATCATGTACTAGTTCACCAATAACTTGAGAATTCTTGTCATGTAATTTTATCAAACACATGGTGGGTTCATGATACTTCTTTGTAATCATGCAACTCAAGAGTAAAACAAGAAGATTAAACTCAATTCAAATCAACCCACCAATATTGAAGTAAAATACTCACTTAGGGTATCTTGAAATCCATCAGAAAAACTCATAATAATTCATAGTTTCATAGCTCAACTCATGCATAGTCTCAACAGACAAAATTCAATTCATGGAATAAGCTTGAAATAGATATTCATGAATAATTAATCAATACTTAACAAAATCCCAACATAATTTATGTTCATATTTCATAATAAAAGATACCCCTATGTAATACAACTTGAAATCATGCAATTTTCATAAAAAGAGAAGGTTGGGCTCCATAGGTGAAAAGACTCATGGATGAAGACCGCATACCTCAAACTAAGATTTTTCTTGAAATTGAGTTGAGGGAAACTTGAAGCTTGAAATGGGTCTTGGAGTTCCAAAATTGACCTTGAAATCCTTAAGTTTGAGTGAGAGATTTGGTAAAGTCTTGGAGATATTTTAGAGATGGTTTAGTGAGTTATAGAGTTGAAAATTGCCTAGGTATGAAAGATGTCATGTTTAAATGGGCATTAGCTTATGACCCCAATGACCTTGAAATAAGTTGGAAAAACTAGGCACAATATGCACTTGTCCGTGATCCAGGCACGTGGCAGACAAAACGCACAAACAAAATAACACAGTGGCGCGCCCCAGGCATGTCGCAGCCTAGGCATGAATAACCACTAGAAATTATAAAATTAGCAAAAATTATTTTTCGCTACGGGTATTCTAAAATCAGAATCATACCCATTCACCACTCAATTTTGACCCTGATCAAGGATTTAAAGTTGGATTTCCAAAATCACACATGGATTTTAAGATATATGGAACTTATGATTCTGGGGCATTTCGACGCACATGAGGGGTGTTTCAATATCTCCCCCTTGGGAACATTTTTCCCCAAATGTCAAAGAAACATGTGTAACAGAAGTAATTATGATGATTTCAGCCTGACATGAATGCAACAAATGCAATTAAACATCATTTTCAAAAACTCTCAATATGAATGTAAAAAATTACCATAAACATTAATGCTTGAAAAATGACATGAGGGTTGAAACTTAAACTTGAAATCACAGATGGGACTTAAGTTATTACCTTCGGCTTAAGTAGAGTGGAAGAAGTATGGATACCAGTTTTTCATGTCCGCTTCGGCTTTCCATGTGGCACTTTCAACTTGTTGATTCCTCCGAAGGACCTTGACTGATACTACATCTCTATTCCTCAACCATTTCACTTGACTATCAAATATTTCCCTCCTCATAGGTCAAATTATCCTCCACAACACTCACAACTTCTAAGGTTACTATATCACTTGGGTCACCAGTACATCTCTTGAACATAGATGCATGGAAGACCGGATGAACCATATTCATCTCCATAGGCAACTCCAATTCATAGGCAACCTTACCAACTCTCCTTAAAATTCTATAAGGACCCACAAACCTTGGGCTCTCCCTTTCTTGCATAAATGGACCACACCCTTCGTGGGTGAGACCTTTAAGTAAATCCAATCACCTACAGTAAACTCAAGATCTCTTATTCTCATATCTGAGTAAGACTTTTGTCTACTTTGAGCCGTCTTCAATTTCTTCTTTATCAACCTTACCTTCCCCAATCGTTACCATGTCTGGGCCGTTATCGCTCCTATACCAAACCACCCAACCGAGGATCTATAATGCCTACTATATAAAGTTTCAAACGGAGTCATGCCAATACTTGAGTGGTAGCTATTGTTGTGAGCAAACTTAATAAGTGGAAGATGTTCATCTCAATACCCTTGAACTCCAAAACAAAAGCGCTAAGAATATCCTCAAGAGTTTAGATAGTCCTTTCGGCTTAGCCATTCATTTGAGGATGAAAAGTCAGGCTAAGCTTGAACTTAGTATCAAGACCATTTTGGAAGGATCTCCAAAAATGAGAAGTGAATTAAGCACCACGATCTGATATGATAGACAAGGGTACCCCATACAATCTAACCAACTTACGAATATACAACTTGGCATAATCTTCGGCACCATAAGTTGTTTTAATTGGTAGAAAGAGAGTCGGCTTTGTCATTCTATCTATAATAACCTAAGTAGAATCAAAGTGTTTCCTAGTCTTTGTCAACCCAACCACAAAATCCATGTTGATCTCTCCCCATTTCCAAGTAGGAATTTCTATGTCTTGGGCTAGGCCACCTGGCCTTTGCTGTTCGGCTTTCACTTACTGACAATTATGACATCCGGCTACTAACTTTGAAATATACCTCTTCATATTACCCCACTAATACACCTCCCTCAAGTCTTTATACATCTTTGTGGAATCGGGTGAATAGGATAGGATGAATTTTGGGCCACCTTTAAAATCAACTCCCTCAAGTCATCCACATTAGGCACAAAACCAACTTGGTACCTAAGGACACCATCACCCCCTTGGAAGAAAACCTCCACTTTACCATCTTTCACCAAAGCCTTCAACTTTAGCAAGGTAAGTCAAGGTCTTGTTTTGACTTGATTTCCTCAATCAAAGAAGATTTGGAACCATCAACAACCATTAGACCACCGTTATCAACTTCATTCAACCTAAACCCTAACCTAGCAAATCAATGAATCACTTTATCCACCTCTTTGTTACCAACATTAGCACGAGCTACACTACCCACGGATATTCCACTTAGAGCATCAGTTGCAATATTAGCTTTGCCATGATGATATTGCACACTCTTATCATAATCCTTAAGGTGTTCTAACCACCTTATTTGTCTCAAGTTAAGATCTTTTTTTGTCAACACATATTGGTGACTCTTGTGGTCGGTGAACACATCTACATGAACCCCATACAAATAATGATGTCAACTTTTCAAAGCAAATATCACGACCGTCAATTCAAGATCATGGGTGGCATAATTTCTCTCATCCACCTTAATTGAATAGAGGCATATGCTATAACCTTGCTAATTTTCATCAAAACACACACCAAACCAATTCTTGAGGCATCACAATAAACCACAAACCCGTTTAGCCCTTCTGGTAGAGCCAAAATAGGAATGGAGATATGCTTGTCTTTGAAAATTTGAAAACTCTTTCCACATTCATCGGTCCAAAAATATTTTGCCTCCTTTTGGTTCAACTTTGTCATAAGGGAAGCAATAAAAGAGAAATCATTCACAAACCTCCGATTATAAGTTGCTAAATGCAAGAAAATCCTAATAGATGTCAAAGTCAATGGCCTAGGCCAATTCCTTATAACCTTCATCTTCTTAGGGTCAACTTTAATTCCATCACCTGACACCACATGCCTTAGGAATACCACCTCTTTCAACCAAAACACTTTTCATATTTAGCAAATAATCTCTTCCCTCAAAATTTGCAACACCACCCCCAAATGATTCACATGTTCTTCTTCACTCCTGGACTAAATCAATATATCATCAATAAAGACCACCAAAATTATATCAAGCTAGGGTATAAAGACCCTATTCATGAGATCCATAAGTATTGTCGATGCATTAGTCAAGCCAACAGACATTACCACAAACTCAAAGTGTCTATACCTAGTCTAAAACATTGTCTTGGCAGTATCGCATTCCCTCACCCTAACATGGCGGTATATGTACCGAGGGATCAATCTTAGAAAAGTTACTAGCTCCTTTTAGTTGACCAAAAAGGTCATCAATCCTTCGCAGAGGGTACTTGTTCTTTGTAGTGACTCTATTGAGTTGCCAATAATCAATGCACATTTTCAGGGAACCCATCTTTTTTTCCTTACAAACAACACTAGTACACCCCAAGATGACTTGGTAGGACTTATGAAAGCCTTCTCCAACGAACCCCTCAAGTGATCCTTTAACTTTTTTAGGGCCATACAGAATGGGGGAATGGAAATGGGTTATGTATCAAGGAGAAGGTTTATACCAAAGTCTATTTCCCTTTCGGGAGGAACACTGGGAAGCTCATCAGGAAAGACATCAAGAAACGTATTGACCACCAGAACCGACTCAATGAGAAGGACTTTAAGATCAACATCCCTAACCATTACAGGGTAATAAATGCAACCCTTAGAAATCAATTTTTGGGCTTTAAGACAACAAATGAATCTATCCTTGACCACCACATTACAACCTTCCTACTCAAGAATGGGCTCATTAGGGAATTAGAATCTAACCTTACGGTTTCTACAATCTATGGAAGCATTTATATGTATGTAACCAATCTATCCCAAGAATAATATCAAAGTTCACCATATCAAGTTCAAAAAAATCACAAGGCAAGACTTTATGCAATATGAACATGGAGCAATCCCTATAAACTCTATTAGCAATGGTGGACTCACCCACAAGGGTTGACACTTTATAAGGTTCACACAATAAGTCGGGACACACACGAAGCTTTTTGGTAAAAAAAGGAGTAATGAAAGAAAGAGTGGCACCCGGATCTATTAATGCATACCCATCATAATCAAAAACCTTTAACATACCGGTAACATCATCGGACACCTCATCCACTCCATGCCTTGCTTGGATAGAATAGAACCTATTTTGCTTAGTGCACCCCCTTGTTTGCCTCCCTTTGAGCTTTGACCCTCATTAGCACCTTGACCTTGAGGATGGTCATCTTTACAATTATTTTGAGCATGAGGAAAATCAATAACCTTGTGACCCATCTCACAACAACCAAAGCAAGCATTACAATTTTTCAAACATGGACCACCATGGTTTCTCCCACACCTTTGGCACTTAGGATTTCTAATTACACCATTCGCACCTTTAAACCTTGGGTTAGACACCCCATCATTAGCAATCCTCTTGTTAGGACCATTAGAGGACTTTGACCTTGGAACATATGACCCTGATGAAATTGGCCACCTTTAGGACCTTGGAAGCCAACCTCAAACCGAACCCTCTTGGACTTCACACTTTTCTTCTTTCTATGTTTTCCCCACTCAAGTTATTTGGCATATGTCATTAGCCGAGACAAATCCATATCACTTACAAGCATTGTGGTATGAAACTCTTCATTTACCAAGTTGAAGAACACCCTCAACACAAATGAGTTCATTCTAGCTCTAGGGATGGCAACCAACAGAAGAACTTACTTGGAAAGCTTGTGGAATTTGAGGGCATACTCCCTCACACTCGTAGAACGTTTCTTGAGGTTCATAAGCTCCATCATCTCAGGCTCTCTTAACTAGATAGGATAGAACCTGCTGAGGAAGGAAGCTTTGAACTTCTCCCAAGGAATGGCATCATCATTTCTCCTCTCCAATTTCCATTGAGAAAACCAAATTTGGACGACACCTTTGATTTAGTAGGCCGCTAATTCCGCCATCTCCTCTGAATTTACCCCATGATAGTTAGCACCTTCTATACCACATCAATTAACTCTGGGGGATCTTCCTCCACCTTGGACCCATGAAACTCCAGAGGGTTCTTCCTTATGAAATCCCTCATCGTTGAGTCCAAAGTAAGGGCCATGAGGAGCTTGGGTCCCTTGGTTCATTTGGTTGGTCATAGCATAGGACAACATAGTGATAGCATTCTAGAACATATCTTGGGCCAACTATCCATCATGAGGAGCTTGAGGAGTAGGTGAAACGATCCCAAAAAGTGCCTGAAAATGTGTCTTGAAAGTGCCTAGAGTCGTAATTTCCTTGCACCTAAAACTACATTCATTATTTTGAAAATCCAACTTCATATTCTTATTTATGGGGTCAAATTGAGTGGGAAATAGGTCTAACCTGAATTTTAGAGCAACCGTATCAAAATCAGAAAATCACAAAAATTTGATTTTGGAGGGTCAAATTTGAAGTGTCATATCTCTCAGCATACAAAGAATTGGGTGTCCATGACATAATAAATTAAATCTCTTTCAATGAGCTTTCCAACGCACTTGGATTCACCTCATTTTGAGTTCGGATGAAGGAATTATGCCCATTTTCGTGGAACTCATTTGTGTACAAAATGCAATTCCAGTGAGCTGTCAGTTTTGGTCCTATTTTCTCTTGACTTTGGTCCAAGACGTTTAAGTCTATAGCCTAAGGGTTCCCACACTTGAAAATTCATATACTTAGCCTTGTTTAACCCTCACATCATCCAAAACATTCCCCAATACTCATTAAAGCACTTAGCCAAATTTTACTCCCAAATTCAAGTCCCAAAACTCAAGACCAATATTAAGTACTTCATCAAGGATTTCACTCAAACTTTAAGTCCCCATTAAAGCCGTCTTCAAGGTTTCTCCAAATGCTAAGGTATGTGGTATTGAACCATTGGGTCCTTCCACCCATGGTGCCTAAGAATCCTTTTTACTAATATTGCATGTTTTAAAGTTGATTTTTCATATGGATCTTGTATATTGAGAAATTTCCTACATAGTGATTTTAGTTCATTAAAGTATGGTTGTTTTAGCATGATTTGATCTCTAAATCTTGGATCTAATGTTGGTTTTGACTATTGGTTTTGATGTATATTCTTGAGGGTGTTGAAAGGTGTTGACTGATAGCTATACAATGGATTTTCTTGTATGATTTCATCTCTAAATTACATGGTCTTTTACCCCCATTACACACCCGCCAAATATTTGATAAAATGTTCGGCTAGGGTTTCTTGAGGAATTATGGATCCAATGCATGTTTTATGACTTGAATGATGTTATGATGATTATATAATGATGAAATGATATATGTATATGATGATGAAATGATGATAAGAAGGAAAGATATGTATATAAGGATGAAAGGATGAATATATGTGTTTGAATCATGTAAAGCACCTCTGGTATTGCAAGAGAATTGTTGGGCTCTCATGTTGTTATGTTCTTGTGAATTGTTGATGACTTATTGAATTCTTATGATAAGGTTTATATTCTTGTCAATTGTGAAAGCCTACTAGGAGGGATTATACACTATGTTACATGCTTTACCCTCTAGTGCAAGGCCAATTCCTACATGAAGGGGTTATGAGCTATGTTGTACACCTTACCCTCATGTACGAAGGAAATCTACTCTTTATGAGGTTGTGCTACTCCCTATGAGATTATGTTACTCTTTATGAGGTTATGCTACTCCCTATGAGATTATGTTACTCTTTATGAGGTTATGTTAGTCGCTATGAGGTTATGTTACTATTTATGAGGTTATGCTACTCCCTATGAGGTTATGTTACTCTTTATGATGTTATTCTACTCCCTATGAGGTTATGTTACTTTTTATTAGATTATGAACTATGATATACTCCTTACTCTATGTATGATTTGGGTTTTTGAACTAATGTTATGTCTCTCAACCTCTAGTATAAGGCATTTGGATAAGCTAATTATGTTATCTTAATAGGTTAAGTATGTTATGAAAGAATGGATATTTTCAAGTATGTTTTACTACAAGCATTATCCATGCATGCCATATTGTTATATTATGCCTATTGCCTTTTGCTATGCATTTTTATTACATTGCCTATCTCTTGTTGCATTGCATTCCACATACTTAGATATTCTAATGTACTAATACATACTCTATGCATACAGGATATGACCATGTAGGAACTAGAGCCCGCTTGAGCATCTCTACCCACGTGGCTATTAGGTTTCACTCAAGCTTATTGGTGATTGCTCCATTGTGGGGTTGTCAGTCTATGTTTCTTAAGTTATGTATTTTTTCCTTCTTCTTTATTGCTATTTTGACTATGAGGGTGAGCCCAGTTGCTTTGTCTTGGCCCCCCTAAGTATCTATGTTTAGAGGTGTTGTTGGACAAGTTATGTATTACATTTGAGCTTTGACTCATCTTTGTCATTTAATTATTAAACTCTCTCTTTCTCCCTTAGTCCCATTTCCCCTTATTCATGTTTCTTATGATGTTTTATATTGCTTCCGCAAGCAAGGATATGTAATGATATGCTATGAGGCTTGTTTGGGGATCTTTCGGTTTCCCTATTCGTTGGTCACGTCTAGGCCCTACGCTTGGGCCATGACAAAGATGGTATAAGAGCATTAGGTTGATAGACCCTCGGAGTCTAACACAACATGTAAATTAGAGTCTTATCATGGTTGTGTTGTGCACCAAAACTATGAGTAGGAGTCTATGAGACGTTTTGGAGATGTTTCCCTTCTTCATGTTCTAAGTCTTGCTATAGAGTTGGAGTAAGTCCTTTTTCCCCCTTAATAATTGTTCTTTGCCATGCTAGTTGAACATGCCTAAGGTAAGAGAAAGACCCACACCCCTAAGGAGCAACCAACTAATAGGAATCTTAGGGATGCACTCACCTTGCTTGCACATGTTATGGCTAATCAAGCTAATCAAGCGGCCCAAGCCCCTCATGCTTTTACATTGGCTTCTCAAGTGAGAGACTTTATGAGGATGAACCCGTCGGAATTCCATGGATCAAAGGTGGATGAGGAGCCACAAGTGCTTATTGATAAGATTTATATAGTAATTGCCATCATGGGTACTAGATCCGAAGATAAAGCAGAGTTGGCGGCCTACCAACTCAAGGGGGTAGCACATCTATGTATGTCGAATGGAGAGAGGAGAAGGGTGCTCTGGGAGGAGCTCAAGTCAGTTTTCCTTAGTCTGTTCTTCCCGCTTAAGCTTAGGGAAGCCAAATAGGTATAATTTATGAATTTGAGACAAGGATCAATGAGTGTGAGGGAGTATGCCCTCAAGCACAACCAACTTTCTAAGTATACTCTTCACTTGGTTGTAGACCCAAGGGCTAGAATGAAAAGTTTGTGATGGATGTGTCCGACTCGATAAGTGAAGAATGTCGGTCTGCTATATTGATTAGTGATATGGACTTTTCTCGTTTGATAACCTATGTCAAACAAATGGAGGTGGGGAAGCTTAGGATGAAAAGGAGTGGGGAGTCTAAGAGGGCTCGATTGGAGGATAACTGGATCTAAGAAGGCGATGGTGGGATGACATTCCCAAAATGCCCGAAGTGTGATAGGCATCATCATGGCAAATGCTTAAAGAATTCAA
>JAOTQR010149499.1:9324-19395 GCA_025774065.1 Solanum ossicruentum
TCTTCTTATCCTCTTCAGTTTGCTAGGCATACACCATCATTCTGGAAATGTCCATACCCGGGAGTAGCAATGCCGCCTTGCACTGCCTCTTCACTTGTCTGCCTAACCTAGATACGAATTTTCTCATCCTTGCTCTCATGTCCTGGACCATCTTTGGGGCATACGTTAATAACTTGACAAATTTCAAGCTATACTCTTTGAGTCAACGCCTCTTGTTTCAAATTCACGCACTTCTCAACCTTTGCCTCTCTCAACTCCAAAGGAAAGAAGTGGCTTAGGAAGGCACTCTCAAACTCTTCCTAAGTTGTGGGCTCAGTATCCTCCCTTCGACCCTCTTCCTGATGGTTATACCAAACATTAGCAACATCCTTGAGCACTTTATGTAACTCCCTTAGTCTCGATCGCATGCCTAGTCTTCAACACTTTCCATATATCATCAATGAAGTTTTGAGGCCTCCTCAACCTTGGACCCAGTGAAGACAGGTGGGTTCATCCTCAGGAAGTCTCTCAGCCTGGAGGCAACCATTGGCTCATCAGAGCTAGAATTGGAAATTGTGAGTCCTAGTTCCCACTTTGGGCAGCTACCAACTGTGTGAGCATGGCGATAGCTCTATTGAAGTCAGCCTTTGTAGTGGGGGTGAATGGAGCTGTAGGCGTCGCAGGAACACCAACAGTCCTGGTCGGTCAACCTCGGCCCCTCGTTTCCATTTGAAAAGGAACCTCTAATGTAATATTCTCAGCATTGCTAGCAAAGGCATTCCTCTAGGGTTACAGTGTGTCTAGGAGGCATGATCTGCAAGCACGTAACACACAAGTTAGAAAAGAGTTTATAGAGTTTTAACTCTATCACATGAACTCAGAGTATAAGAAGAGGGTAACATTTCCTGATGTCCTATAGCCGCTCGCTTATGAAGTGTGATGAACAACACACCCATAAATAAGAATCTACTATACACAACTTCATAGACTCCCTAGGAATCTTAAACTGTGTGCTCTAATACCAAGTTTGTCACGTCCTAAGAAGATACCCTTGGCATGGCCAGCACTTAGAGACTATTGCTAGCCTGCGAGAGAACCACTTGGCCTCATCATCATATCGTATTTAATAACGGAAATCATAAAAAGGGCATCATATGCAGGAGAGTAGAATAAATTAGATAACTGCTCTATATTATAATCTCAATAAAAAAATGTTTAGACATATCGATACTCAATATTCTCTACTCAAGGTCTATGAAGCCTCTCCTCAACAAATCTAGATGGTGTCATTGCAGGCCATGAACACCCCAACTGAAAGTAAATAAAAGAACTAATTCAACAGAAGACAAAAGGGCTCCTTCGGAGAACCAGGAGGGCTCACCATTTCTAGAAGCATACTGAATTCGAGCCTCAATGATATATGTGCTGAGATACTCTATCACTTGTATCTGTGTCATAAAATGATACATCCCTAAATGAACGCCAGTATATGGATTATACTGGTATGTAAAATAGCTCAAGACATAGGGATCTACTCAGTTGTCTCGACTTGAGAACTCAAACTTGACTCATCACATGCAAGTTTTAGTTAGAAACATGCATTTAAAAATTTACTCAGTAGAAATAGACTCGATTTAAAATATCATGCTCAAATAATGTTTCTTGGAAGTTTCTCTTAACTAACATCCTTATCCCACCACCTTTAATTAGGTCATACACAATAAAGGCATCGACGTTGCCACACCCGCCTTTAACTTACCATTGAAAAGGGCGATCAACTCTCTCTTGGATCCATAATAAATGGCCACTTCCGGGACAAGAGTAACCAGAATGAGCTGTAACGACTATATTACCCTGGCAACGTAGTTCTGTGGGTTATAGTAGATATATACTCACTCCCTACTTGGTGCTCGATACTTCTTCCAAGACTAAAATACGCTAAACTCATCAATCAAGTCATCAATCCACTGATCAATCAACTCAACAGTCAACTCATCAATCAACTCAAAGCTCAACCCCTTTGGCATATCTCATCTCAACTTGTCCAAATTACTCAACAAGTCAATCAATCAATACAACCAATCAACTCGACTCAGACAAAAACAGTCATTTAGACTCATTCAAATTGACTCATCATATAGTGTAAGCTAGATAGTCATGTATAGTAATATATGTGACTCATTGCAACATGCTCCTCCTACTCAATCATGCTCAAATTACTCAATTCATAGACTCAACTCTAAAATATGCATATGAGTTCATAAAATCATGAAATTTAGGGTCATGCCACCAAGTGTAAAACTTCATCTCAACTTCATATGAAATTTTATTCGATACAACAAGTACCTCATATATCACCAGGAAATCTCAAAATAAATGCAAGAATGTAATACTTAAATCATAGAATTCCTTAGCTTTCAACTCTTTGCCAAATCTTGACTTAACATGATAAAAGGAGTATGTGAAGAAAGGAATTTCACACTTCAGTAAGCCTTACATGCTTTGGGATGAAAGGGACAATCAATCTTTAATCAATCCTTGCACTTGAATTAAAAACCCTAGCTCCTCTTTTCTCATCTAATGCTTTCAAGAACTCTCAAGTATGAAGAATGATGAATAATGGCGTAGGGTTTGGTCTTAAGGCTTTATTCAAGCCTAAAACGACTAATGGGTTTAATGGAATAAGGATTAGAATGAACAAAAATTCCCCTCACTAAAACTATCGTTGGGTCTACGAGACCTCATCTACGAGTTGTAGAACACACTACAAGTCATGGGCAACCTGACGTAAATAAAAGACCTAATATCCCCAGTGTTAGTAAATTGGTACGAGGCCTCATTCTACGAGTATTAGGCAACCTTTCATGAACAAGGGGATGCAAAATTGAACTTATTGGCACTTGTCTCAAAACCCCTTTCTGCGATCGTAAACTCCTCTCGTAAACTGAAGGGTCCTAAAACTTGAGGTACTGGAATTTACCACGAAACCTTTTCTACGAGTCATAAACCTGGTTACGAGTCATAATGCCCCTTGTAAATCTTCTTCTACAATTTTCTCATTCATTTTCCTCAGTCACTTCTGCAAAACCACTCCAGATTAGATAGAAGAAAATTTAGGGGTGTTACAGTAGGCTAATAAGTTGGTAGGGTTAGGTGGATGTCTGGCCTTGGGTATAGTAGGATAGTAGGATTAGTCGTATTTAATATCTTGTGTTGTCTTTTCCCGTCACGTATATGTTGATATTATAATATTTATACACTATCATGTGTTTTTCATTGTTAGTCATCCTTTTTGTTTCCTTTTCTCTTCCTTCATTTTCTGTATCTAGTTTATTCTGCTTATGGGTTTTTCAGACGAGGATTTCTAGGAAACAATCTCTCTAACATGTGAGGTAATGCTAAGGTCTGCATACATTCTACTCTCTCCACACCCCATTTGTGGGATTCCACCAGATATGTTTGTTGTTGTTGTTGTTATTGTTGTTGTTAGTAGAGATTAGTTATCTCATTAGGATTCATAAGATAAGACCTAGCCCCCTTACTTGTACTTATTCCTATTGATATTTTCTATTTTTAATAAAAGGCTTCTAGACACTATGTTTAGTGGTAAATTTGCTTTATATTGTAAAAAGAGAAACATTAGCATCTTGTTTCCCAGTAGAGGATCCAACTACTTCAACTGAATCAATCTTTTCATCGGTTCAACTCTCCATATATCAATTTTTCACTGAACTCTATCATATAGCAATTGTAAAAAGAAACTAAATTAGCCTTGAAAGTCACAGTAAATCTCTAGCACATACAAATCAATTAGGAAAAAAATACAATTTTACTTCCTATCAAAGGAATTCAAATACAATTCATATTCAGTCTATCCAAATCAATACAGTCTAACAATTTGCCACTGTAATTATTGCCTAACATGATTAAAACAAAAGGATAACAATTCCAACCTCAAGCTCAAAGAGATTATCAGAGAAATAAAACTTAACATGAACATGGATGTATTCCATTGTTTCAAAGAGGCCAACCAAATGTCTGATTTTCTGGCAAAATTGGCATCCCAAAGTGGAATGGGTATATTGTACTATTCTTTTCAACAACTTCCAAAAGATTTAAAGGGACTCTTTCAAATAGATAAATGTCAACGTCCTAGTATCAGAAGAAGGTTTGATAAGGTCAGTTTTTTTGTAAGCTAAAACTATTATTGATTTTACGGAAAAGACTTTGTATAGGCTAAACTCTTCCTTCAAAATCATTAATCTGTTCATAATATACCTTTTGTTATAGTGAACTAACCCCATGTCCCCTCTTTCTGAATGCTCTTTAATGAAAATAGACATGAATATACATGTAATTATCCCATTCTATTCTCGTGCACTTTGAATATTTGACCAAATAATTATATCTTGTCATAACAAAATGCTATCCTCATGATTTCACTTCTTCTACTATGTTCTTTTCCCCTTCATTTAAAGAGAGGATTTGGGCATAAAACATGTGTTTTTAGGTGTGAAAAGAAACATATCCTCGAAAAATATCACTTTTAATATTCCTTTTTTCCTTTATGCTACCTTGAACAAGTAGCGGGAAGGAGTTTGTAAAAATTATTATATGATGAATTTTCCTATTAACATTGAACATGAAATAAATAAATTAATAATAACTAAATCACATTGTTCATGTAATAATAACTCTAATGTTACTTAATTGAATCTATAGTAGCTTTCATATGGATTGCTCATGTATTATGTGTCTATATCAAGAGTAGCTTTCATATGGATTGCTCATGTATTATGTGTCTATATCAAGAGATACATATCCCCTCAACAGACTTATTACTTTCAATCGAAAAAATCAAACTAAATCGTCAATAATCGAACTGACGATCATCTTTTTTATTTGATTTGATTTTAGAAATTTAAAAACCATCTAAATTAATTTGAGTTTTTGATTTAATTCAATAATTGATCCAAACTGAACCATAACTCCCCTACACATCATTCAATCTAGACACTACTAATGAAGAAATCATGGGACTTGCGCGGGAAAGCCAAATGGACCGAATAAAAATTAAATTTCACTTAGTGTTGGGGTAGAATTTTCATCAAAATGTTTCAACATTTACGTACTATATATATTGACTTAAAAACTAATTATAGTATAGCACAATTTTCGGACAAACAAAAAAGAAGTAAGATTATATATATTCTTTTTCTCCTTTACTATTCTTTAGTTAATCAATGAGCAGATCCTCTACATTTTAAACAGATATCTCAAATGAACCTTCATGTACAAATCAACTATCCAAGTTACTCTAGTCTAAGATTAGATGCAAATTTTTAGCAAAAATTTCAATTTCTACCGATAGAACACAATAGATTTACTTTGGAGAAAATGAACAAAAACATTTTATGTTCTATGTTTTGGCTTAATTATAATATTTATATATATACTAAAACACACAATATAATTCATAATAAACAATAGATAGTTAAAGTGCAAACCAAGTACATAACTCAAAAACATCCAATCAAATTTACGAAATACATACTAATTACAACATGCAACTAGAAGTTTTCTCCTTGCAAAATTTGAATATTTAATCATAAGAAGAAGCTGTTTGAGAATACTTCAAAACCATGACAAATTCTTGGGCAGAATCTCCAACTTTTGCTAATTTTTTTTCAGAGTTAGGTGCTACACGTGACAACAATTCTGCTAGATGTTTGAGAGGCAAAGAATGACGAATCGACATTCCTAACATGTGAATCTCCACCAACATGTCAAATTATTAAGATCAAAATTAATAATCAAGAGTCATGCAAAAGGTGATAAAAGTAAATTTTGAATGACAATACAAGTATTTAATTACCTCATCTTCATTTTGGAGACCCAGTTTGTTTGCAAGGTACTTCTTTATGTAGGAAGCCAGCATATTCACATCCTATTTTATCCAGAAAGATGTATAACGTATGACAAAAACAAGAAACACTAATCACATATACTTTATTATTTATTAAAGTAGACACAAAGAGTAATAATCTTTGAGAGAGGAAAACAAAAAGGAGGGGAGTAGTATGGTGCACTTCCTAGGCATATTGTGGCAACTTTATCAGTAATTAGTGTCAAAACTTCTCTTCTAACTATGAATAGTAATATCATTTTGAAACAAAAAATAGATTCATTTAATTAAAATAAACTGAATTACCTCTACCAAACTGATTTATGCTTACTATAGGTGAAAAATTGAATAAGCAACATTTCATATATTGAGAAGATATGTTCAAAGTGTTATTATCCATCTAGTACTTCAAAAATATATGTACTTAAATGTAATTATAGACTTACTTGATCTTTATGTAGTGGGAAGAAATCTACGGTAAGGGCGAATGACATTCCATAAAACAACCATATCTGGTGAAACGTTGTCACATATATCGATATACGTAAAGTTGAAAGAAATAGAATTAAACTCATTGGTTATCACATGCAACCAAATTGAACCAAATGAGATGGACTCTTTCATTCAGTACTCTAGTACTACCACTGCTTGTACCTCTTGCTGTCTCAGTAGTAACTCCAACTTGTGCTAAAGTAACAGTTATTCCACCATCACCACCATTGCCAAAAGGAGAAGGAGCAGGAGCAGGAGAAGTAGGAGGAGTAGGAGTAGGAGCAGCAGCTGGAGCAAGAGCAAGAGTAGGAGTAGGAGCAAGATTGTTTGTTTCTTTTTTCTTTCTTCCATGTTGTCCTTTTTGCTCTTTTTCTTTGTCAGTATTATGAATTGATGGTGCTTCAATAGCTTGAACAACAACTCGTTTTTCAATAATTTTTTGTTTGCTAACTTTCTGGTCCTTCAATTTTTAAGAAGGCACATACTCTTTGTCTTCTTCATCATCATCATCATCAATGTCCTCGTGATCTTCATAATCATCAATATTGATTGCCAGAGTCCTGATGAACTTTGGAACAGTCTCTTTGGTCTTGTATAATTTCTTGGAATTGTCAAAGGTGACACCTTTGGTTATCAGTTTGTTCAATGGTTTCCATAATTCATTCATTCCATCCAATGGTTCAATACTTTTGTCTTTCTTTGAGGACTCAACAGCATAAGCAATACTACTCTTAGCCTTCAATAAGTGATCACAAAAGTTAGTTCACTTTTTGTTCACTAAGGTATTTCAAAGTATTCTGAATAACATATACAAACAAGTTAAAGAAATCTGATACATACATTAGAAAACAATGACTAATCCATAGTTGTCAATTGATTCCGTTTGGACAAGGACACAATGGCCTCATGGATCAACAAAGTATTTAGAACATATCATAGCTGCTTATTGACTACCATAAAGATGAATTAGTAGGTTGAGAATGAGCATCAATTATAATTGCAGTTGTCATTTCAGATTTTTTTCCATACAATAACAGTTACTACGAAAGAGACATAAAGTAGATTTCAGTTGCACCTGTTGTTTATGTTGATTACTATCTTTGCCCATAAGAAGAGGAATTGTTGAACTTTCTGGCTGCGTATCTTCGTTATTTAGATTAATAACATCATTAAATTTGGATGAATCTTGAAAACAAACATCATTAGCATCATTTAGTGAATTGTCTTTTCTTCTTCCTCTCTCTCTCTCCCTCTTCCTCTTCCTCTTCCTCTTCCACTAGTACAACTCCAGACATTCTGTTGACTCTAAACTTGATCATAAACAACAAGTGGTGTAGTATTTACTAGGGAAGCAATTGATTTCTGCTTTCTCCTTGAACTTGTAGAAACAACGGGAGCAAGAGGAGGAGGAGGAGATGGTGGTTTATCAATGAGCATGTCGGTACTATTATTAAGATCAATATCCTCCCGAGCTATCTTTTTGGGTTCGTCTTTTTTGGATTTTTGTATTAGTCCACGCTCAATAAATTCTCTTCTTTTCCTTGACAGTGCATCTCTGATCCCTTGCATTTGATGATCAGGTCTGTAAAATTAAGCAAATCGTAAGGTTGTATCAATACTTATTTTTCACTCACATATATATACAAGGGACAAAATTATAGTTCTGCTTACTGGTTCAACATAACCTAGAGTTAAATCATATGCTAGTATTTGAAATATACATAGAATGCACTCATTCTGTCTCAAATTATGTGAAAGTAATTCAAAATATAAAGATTAAAACATTTAATCTTAACAGTAAATTATTTGGATATAGATTCTTCAAAATCATTGAATAAAAAATGTGTGTTTAAGAACTATACAAAAAGCACTCCAAGCAACATAGCTAATGAATCAAAATATTTGTTAGAAAAATAGTTTGACTCCTCAAATAGGAAAACTGTAACATAAAATTGGAGGGTGGAAGTATACACAATATATCCAGAATTTAATAAATCAAAAAAGAAATGGTAAGATTTAGAATGCTTAAACTCAAAGTGGTACCTCTGCATCCGCCACCACTGTTGTTTCTTCACTGCTTTTTGCCAAATTATGATTTTAATTGACATGGATTAACTCAAATCAACTGTTGAAAAGTAGAATAGACTTCGTAAGTAGTGATGTCTAGACTAGTTTCAACACACCTCAACTGTTTCATCAAAAAACAACACTGTTTCAATACACCTTAACTGTTTGAGGAGTCAAACAATTAAATTAGTGATGTCTAGACTAGTTTCAACACACCTTGACTTTTTCTTCAAGTATATGTTATCTTCCAAATTATATTTACTTATTGAAAACTAAAAAATTTTATTAATATAAATTACAATGGCTAACAATTCAAAATATTTAAAAGGACATATAAAAAGGTCTAATATTCATTGTATCATCTCAAAAAGTGAAAGATATACCTTATTTTCTACAAAGGAGCAACACCTAAATTTCATTGCATTATGGACAAACTTTCAATTTCTCTTCTATTATTTTCTTGGTTATGCATTTTTTGCAAACTATTAAAAATATCAACCATAAATTCATCAAGTTTTATAAAGAACATATAATCCAAAATTTTCTACTTTAATCTTTCTATAAAAAAAAGCCTTTGATAATTAACGAATTAAGAAATAAAAAGTGACAAGAAAGAAAAAGAAAATTATTGAACCATATTGCAAAATGCAGCTAATTTGATAGCTACAAAAGTTAAAACTCTAAAATAATACATAAAGGTAATCTACTCCAGTAGTTTTCTCGACAAGGGCCAAGTGCAACAAATTGATCATACAAGAAAAATATTATGTGTAAGATTAACTGTCCATGTAAATACCTAGATCAACACAAATTCTACTAAAAACATTGGAAAGAATGATTAAGCAACAAAATCAAGATCAGCAAAACACAACAATATCTTATCAAAATCATTGAAATTTAGAAAAAAAAACTGCCAAATTTAAAACAAACAATGGAAAGAACATTAAAAAAAAATTCAAAAATCCAACACTGAAAGCACAGGACAATTGATTATCTACTTTACTCAAATAAAATAGGAACCCCCCCAAAAATTTGATCTTTAAAAAAATATTGAATAGAATGTCAAAAAATAAAGATAAAACATTCAAGATCCTTGCAAATGATTTATCAAAATGACTGGGAAAAAATAAAAATAAATTACTACAACAACAACCTTCTATTGACGGTGACGATAGATAAATAATAAGTAAAGTCGACTTCACTCAAATAAAAAAGGAACCCACAAAAATAAATGATCTTTTGAAAAAATATTGGAAAGAAAGTCAAAAAATAAAAATAAAAAATTGAAGAAAATCACCGTAAATTTTTTTTAACTCTTTCAAAGTTTGTGAAAAACCTGTATACTGTACATACTATGGGCTTTTCTTATTTTCTTGTACCCTAAGTTTTGGTCGAGTTGTGTCTGGAGTAGCTTATGTGACTCTATCTTTTTCGTTGAATATATGCTACTTTTTTTTATCAACATGTATATCGAGTAATTTTAGATTGAGACAAATTGTTAGAACCCGTTTGAATTTTTGGAATGTTTGTGAAAGTTGATCACATGTTGGGAATTTGTGAACAATTCGGAACTTAAGTGATTATTTTAAAGGTTGAGATCAAGTGAATTACTTTTATATAAGTTATTC
>JAOTQR010149510.1:0-19394 GCA_025774065.1 Solanum ossicruentum
TTGTCGGTCCGCGTTATTATGTGAATGTATATATGTATGTATTTTTCTGTGTATTCTGGGAGCTGCTGCAGGTGTGGTTAGTCAATAAAACAGCGGAAACTCTGCCGAAATTTTGGTAGAATTCCAGGCTATGATTATAAAGGAATTCGACTTTGTATGTGTTTACGTGCTCCTATCGGGCACTGGTCACGACCCCAGGGAGGGGGTGTGACAAGTAATGAATACAGTCATGACATCTCCAGTTGTGTTCGAATATAAAATGGTAAAGTAGGTAAAGTAATAACATCTCCAGTTGTCTTTGGAGATAAAATAGGTAAAGTAGGCAAAGTAATGAATAAAGTCATGTTATCTGCGGTTGTCTTCGGAGACAAAATGGTAAAGTAGGTAAAGTAATGAATAAAGTTGTCACATCTCTAGTTGTCTTTGGAGACAAAATGGTAAAGTCGGTAAAGTAGATTAAAGTAACTGATAAAGTAACAAATAATGTCATGTCATCCTCGGTTGTCTTCAGAGAAAAAAAAAGTAAGTAAAGTGAATGAAAATAAATGGTAGAGAGTAAAGTAAGAGTGTAGCTATTTGGTTTATGCATATGATGTAATAATGTCTCCAATTGTCTTCTGGGATTTGAATGATAAATGAGGCCTCTAGTTGTCTTAGATTTATGTCTCAATGATATTTATGATGATGAGACCGTGGGGCCGAATGATGTCTTAAGTTGTCTTTAAAGGCCTTTATGAATTCCTGTAAAATTCAACACAAAGTTGTTAAAGTGAATAAAATAAATCATAAGGATAACTAGCAAATAAAAAAAGTGAATTCTCTTGGTTAATTACCGAATTTCATCTTCGACATTAAAGTCTTTATGTGCAATTCGGTTGGTCGGGTGGTTCCTCTAGTGAACTTGATGTACATTCAGAAGATTTCAAAAGAACGTTTCCTGCAAAATTTAGATAAAGATGACAATAATTAAAAAATAAATTCATAATAAAATAAAATGAGTAAAGTTAAAGATAAAGTGAGAGGTGGCTTATTAAGGCAAGGTCATGGAGCTAAATGATGTTTTTGATGCTAATCCATCGGGGCATCTTGTATCTTTGTTGTTCTTGCAATCAAATAAAAATGCTTCGTTGGGAGGGGTTGTTGATTCGTGTTGACTCGAAGCTTGGCTTTGTTGCCCCTCTATCTATCTTTATTGGTCAGCCCTTGTGATCTTTGTTTGAGACAATTCTTAAATTCTGACAATTTTGAAATTAAATGAAATACCCTTCTTATCTCGCCTTGATTCAATCAATCCTTGATAAAATTTATCAAAATCTGCCCTAGTTTAGAATATAGAAGGAGTCTTAACTTTCTTTTTAAAAATCTGCCCTAGTTGCAACTTTAATGTCATTCTGATTCTGACTTGTTGGAGAAAGTCTTCTTTTAAGGAATTTTGAGATCCTCTCAAAATTCTGCCCCAGTTTTCATTAAAGAGAGGAATGAAATCTTAAGGAGAATATGACCGAGCAGGTGTGAGACCTATGTATTCCACTGAAATTGGAATCAGGTCAAACATAATTCCCACTTGTAAGGTAAGGATGGTCGGTCAGGTCGATTATCAACACGAATCAACTTTTGATTGGGAATGAAATAAAAGGTAGAGAAAAAAAAGAAGAAAAAACAAGCACAAATAGATAATGTTATTTTTAAATTAAATTGTCAGGTAAAGTAATGTCCAGGTTTTCAAATAAATCACATAGTAAGCAATTCATCAGTTCATATAACATGTAAATATGTCCTAATATGCAAGAGACCTTTCTTATGTCTGAGGTAGGCCTACTAGAAATTTGAAGGACAAAATGTGCCAATATACGTCATTCTATTACTCCAAAATAAACTACAAGAATTACTTATGCCTTTTAACTAAGAGAAAATTGTCGATATTTAGGCACAATAATGCTCAAATGTGCACAAAGATTACGATGAGGTGTAACATGGGATCGTGAACCCACTGGACATCTGTTAAGGTAGACTAATTGTCTTAATATGTCTTGCGTATTAAGACTTCTTGGCTTACATGATCCATGTTCCTTAAAGGACGCTGGTTTCGCTCTAACATAATTTTTCTAAGATTTGGATTATTAGATAAAAAGTTCCTGAGCAGACAAGTCGAGTGAGAATGCTACGCGACATCATGGAAAAAGATTTAAGCACTCCACTCATACGCCAACTCTCCTAAAGTTTGAGTTATTGAAAGAAGTTTGTGGGTGCACAAAGCACAGCTCACATGTATGTGTGATAATGTCAATTTTCTAGAATTTGAGGAAGTATGAGCGGATGATAATTCATATAAAACAATAACAAAAAAGTGATTTACATAAGAAAAATAAACACTTTATATCTAATAAACACAACAATTAATACTTAAGCAATTAAGGTGAAGCAAGAAATAAAAGCAAGACAAACAAACATTTACAAATTTCAATTATTAACCTATGTTTTTTATGGTTTAGGACCTAGAAGTCCCCACCAGAGTCGCCAAGCTCTGTGATACCCCATTTTAACCTGATGTCAAATGCTGTACAACATATTGGCGAATCCTGAATTATTGATCTTAAGGAGTCGCTACCTAATTATTTTTAAGGTAAATTGGAATATCTATTTTGTCTAAAGTGATGCTAAAATTAACTACATTATAAGTTCTATTTAACCTATGTGATTCTAGATAAGGGTCCCAGTTATCCTAAAAGGAAGGGGTTAAGCATCTTTTAGGATCTGTTAAAAAAAATAGTTAAGCGGACAAACTTTGGTTAATAAAAATTAAGACTAATTTAAATGCTAAAAAGTAAAAAGTATTAAATAGTCAAAGAGAAATAAGTTAGAAAATATTTTTATCCTAGAACCAATAACATAGTCAAAACTAAAAAATTCATCTGTATTTGTAATGGAATGACATGCATTTTCATTTTGAAAAATAATAGAGGATCATTTGTTTAAGACAATACTTTTGTAAAAAAATATTATACGGCACTAATAAAATAATTTTGTACGTGGAAATAATGTTCGTGCTTTGAAAAATATTCTTTTTAAGTAGATTGGCCTTAAGAACAAATATTGATTTATTTTTTATAAATATAACAAAAAGTTAATGTCATGGAAATGATTTATTTCTAACTAGAGGTGCCCAAATCTAAAAATCTATATTATTCCTAGCTATGTGGATCAAGAATCATAACATATTTAAGTAGCACAAGCAAGTATATATTGTAAAGAAAAATGAATAGGCAAATAAGTAATGAAAAATATGAGTAGCCATGGATGACTCCAAGCAAGGTCCCTTTGTCTGACTTGCTATTCGAGATAGTCTAGAATATTGACTCCACGAGTGGGTTTGTGGGTATCAAGTCATGAGACTCTAACTTGCGGGAGCCCCAAATTGAGACTCCATTCTACTCCCACAGTGTTCATGCACATAAAGAGAAAGTAAGGGATTAGTACGACATTAATTTTAAATGAAACTAAATTTATCAAATAGAGAGCCAAGTAGTCTTATAATAAATATGCTATTCAAATCATTTATCTTGCAATTGGTAACCCTAAATCAAACTCAAGACAATAAAACCACCATTAATATCTTTTTAAAATGGAAAACCGAATTCAAGTTCATCCCATTCACCGTGTCACGTCTAGGCACTAGGCTTGGGTCGTGACATATCTAATTTGCATCCTTTTAAGTTAATTTTACACATGGTTCAATTATTATGAATTTTACTATGAACTATTTTGGGGTTTTGTAAAAGTGTGACTATTTTAGCATGTTTTGAGCTATGAATCTTGGATCTAACTTAAGAGTTGTTGAAGGATTTTGATATATATATTGTATGATGGTGTTACCAATTATTGGTGGGATGATTTACTTCAAGATTTATTGCATGACTTCACTCTTTAATTGTATGGTTTTACACTAGCATTGCATAACCACCAACTGTTTGATAATATGTCCGGTTATGATTGCTTGAGGAGTTGAAGGTCCAATGCAAGACTTATAAGTTGCATGACTTTATGATAATAAAAGGAACATATGTATATGATATTCTCCTATATAGTGTTGGAAAGTGACCATGCCTTACTCGAGGGGTTATGAGCCCGGGTAAATATGCCGAGGGGTTTGTACCTTGATAGTAACCAAGGGGTTGTACCTTGGTAACTGGGTTGAGGGGTTAGTACCTCAATCACCAAGGGTGGTAGGATGTGACTATGCACCAACCAATCAAGTGCTTCCTACCTTAGTAACCGGGTTGAGGGGTTTGTTCCTCAATCACCAGAGGTGGTGGGGTGTGATGCTCCACCAACCAACCAAAGGGGTTAGTTCCATCAATATCCTGTATAGGTGGACATTGTTCAGATCTGGATAACATCAAAAATATTGGTGTTTTTCGGTGGCTTCCACAATTAGTTAGATTTCGGCCAGAAACAAGAAAATTCCTGCGACCATTTTTCAACCCAGGTTCTATCGATCCTCCCTTATTTCTACTTCTTGACTTTTTGGATATCATTTTTTATCTCATCATTTTGAATATCACTTCTTGATTAGCTATCACTGTTCTGGCATTCTGTTATTGATTCTTTGTTCGATAACAGAGAATAAATTTTGTTCAGCGGTGGGTTATTCTTGTTGTATATTTTACTATGGTTGTATATTATTGTATATGGTTGAATATTGTTGTTATATATTGTTGTACATTGTTGTATATTGTTGTATATTGTTGTATATAGATGTATATTTTTGTTGTATATTACTATATATTGTGTATGTTGTTGCATATTGTTGTATACTGTTGTGGTATGTTGTTGTATATTCCTGTATATTGTTCTTGGTTGTTTTTCTTGTTTTTACTATTTTATGTGTATAATTGCTAGATTGTATTTTTGTTTGGATCTTTATAGTTTAGAGAGATAGTAGTTCTTAGTTTAGTGGCGTCAGGATCTTATGGTGGACTAAGGTCATTTCATCGGGTGGGGGCGGAGGTTAGGTGTAAGGGGTGGGAAGTGGTGTACGGGTTCATGTTAGTTAAAGGTTGGGTCGTGGATAAAGGATCACTTACAGGGAAATCCATAGAGCTAATGAAGTGCCTTACGAGAAGATATATTAATATTGTGTGTGTTCAGGAGACCAAGTGGGTAGGTACCAAGGCTCGGGAGTAGATGGATATAAGTTATGGTACTCGGGTGGTTCTAGAGATAGAAATGGTGTAGTATCCTAGTAGACGAGGATCTTAGGGATTATGTGATTGATGTTAGAAGGGTTAATGATAGGATGATGTTTATCAAACTCGTCATTGATAAGCATGTGGTGAACGTCGTTAGTGCGTATGTGCCTCAAGTAGGCCTAGATGATGAAATCAAAAGGATATTTTGGGAAGATCTGGATAAGGTTGCGCAAGGCCTACAAGAAAAAGAAAAAACCTTCACTGGGTTGACTTTAATAGGCATATTGGGGCAACTACTAGAGGATTTGAAGATGTTCATGGAGGCTTTGGGTTGGGAAGAGAAACGGAGGTGGGACGTCTTTATTGGATTTTGCCAAAGCCTTTGAGTTAGTTATATCTAACTCGTGTTTCTCAAAAAGCGAAAACTACTTGATCCCCTTCCGTAGTACGGTAGCTACAATGTAGATAGATTACTTACTTCTCCAGAAGGGCAATATATGTCAATATAAGAATTCCAAGGATATTCCGAGTGAGAATATTTCGACTCAATATAGGCTTCTAGTGATTGATTTGGAGATCAAGGGAGAAAAGAAAAAAAGGTTATTTATGCCTAATGGAGGATTTGATGGGGATGCCTTACTCCTGACATTTATCGTTAAATCGAAGAAAAGTTGAGTAACATAGAGGCCTAGAGTAGCGGCGAAAATGTGAACAGTATGTGAGATACTACTGTTGGTTTCATTAGAAAGGTAGCTACCAAGGTACTAGGGGTTTTGAGATGGACCTTTAGTTGACGTAAGGTGATTGGTGGTGGAATGATGGAATTCAGGGCAAAGTGAAAGATTAGAAGGTTTCATACACGAAGTGGTTGGAGTGTAGAGATGATGATGAAAAGTGAATAGTTAGGGTGATATATAAGAAGACTAAGTCAGAAGCAAAAATGGTGGTGATGAGTGCTACGACTGTAGCGTTTAAGTGCTTATATGAGGAGCTATGTGATAAAGGTGGGGACAAGAGGTTGTATAGGCTTGCTAAAGAGAGAGAAAGCAAAGCTCTCGACTTGTACCAAGTGAAGTGCATCAAGGATGAGGAGGGTGAGGTGTTGGTGGATGACACTTCCATTAAACTAAGGTGGCAAGCTTACTTTCATAAACTCTTAAATGAAAAAAGAGATAGAGATGTTGTGCTAGGTAAGTTGGCACACTCTGAAAGTCATCATGATTTTCGTTATTACAGGAGGTTCAGAGTAGGGGAGGTTAGAAGGGCTATTAGTAAGATGAAGAGAGGGAGGGCAATTAAACCTGATGAGATTTCGGTAGATTTTTGGAAGAGCATGGTCAAGGATGGCATAGAGTGGTTGACTAGATAGTTTAATGTTATTTTGAGAAATGCCAAAATGCTTGATGAATGGAGGAGTACAATGGTTCCATTGTACATGAACAAAGGTGATATTCAAAACTGTAATAATTACAGGGGCATCAAGTTGCTAAGTCACACGATAAAGGTTTGGGAGAGAGTGGTGGAGATGAGGGTAAGAAGAGTAGTGTCTATTTTGGAGAATCAGACTGGATTCATGCCAGGGTGGTCGACTCTGAAGCAATTCGCCTTGTTCAGAGATTAGTGGACAAATATAGGGAAAGAACGAAGGACCATTATATGGTGTTCATTGATCTCGAGAAGGCCTATGACAAGATTATAATGAGTGTCCTATGGAGGTGTCTAGAGGTGAAAGGTGTCCCAATGGAATATATTAGGGCAATTAAGGACATGTATGACGGAGCCAAAACTCAGGTAAGAACGATGGGAGGAGACTCAGAGTATTTTCTTATTAAGATGGTACTCCATCAAAGATCTGTGTTGAGCCTTTTCCTATCTGCCTTGGTGATGGATGAGCTAACGCAATCTATCTAAGAGGAGGTTCCATGGTGTATGCTATTTACAAATGACATAGTCCTGGTTGTTGAGATTTTTACTAAAATTAATGATAGGTTTGAGGCTTGAAGATACGCCTCGGAGTCCAAAGGATTCAAACTAAGCAGGACAAAAACAAAATACTTGAGTGCAAATTCAGTGTTGCGAGGGATAAAGCAGATAGTGATGTGAGGCTTGCCACTCAACCTATCCCTAAGAGGAAAAACTTTAAGTATCTAGAGTCCATCATCCAAAGTAGTGGCGATATCGATGATGATGTCATACAAGAAGATACCAGCTAATCTCAAAGGTATGTTATACAAAATGGTGGTTAGACTATCTTTGCTATATGGGGTGGAGTGTTGGCCAATAAAAAATGCACAAGTTCAGAAGATGCATGTCTTAGAGATGAAGATGTTGAGGTGGATGTGTGGCCACACCGGGAGTGATAAGATTAGGAATGAGACCATTTGAGAGAAGCTAGAGGTGGCCCATATGGCTGTTAAGATGAGGGAAGCTAGACTACAATGGTTTGGATATGTGCAGAAAAGGAGTACCAATGCTATATTAGTAGGTGCGAGAGGATGGTTTTGGGAGACAAATGGAGGGGTAGAGATAGACCAAAGAAGTATTGGGGGGGGGGGAGATGATCAAATAGAATTTGGCAAAACTTGATCTCACCGAGGACATGACCTTAGATAGAAAATAGTGGTGGTTGCGAATCAGAGTAGCAGGCTAATAGGTTGGTAAGGTTAGAAGGATGTATATCCTTCCGGTATAGTAGGGTAACAGGAGTATTCATGTTCTGTATGATGTGATGTCATTATTAGTCATATTTGTGTTAAATTTATCCTATTTGCATATTGTTATGTGCTTTCCGTTATTAGTCACATTTTCGATTCCCTTTCCTTTCATTTTTTTCATATCTAGTTTATTTTGCTTATGGGTTTTTTAGAAGAGGGTTCCCAAGAAATAGTATCTCTACTTCTAGGAGGTAGTGGTAAGGTATGCGTACATTCTACCCTCCTAAGACCCATTTGTTGGATTCCACTGTGTATGTTGTTTTTGTTGTAAAAAAATAATCTACTTCAACCATTATTTCCTTAGGCATCGCCGTACATAACATAGAAATTACCCTCAGAAAGGGTGGACAATTAGCTAGAGCAGTGAGTGTTGTAGCGAAACTGATTGCAAAAGAGGGGAAATCGGCCATATTACAATTACCTTTTGTTAAGGTGTGTGTGATATGCAAAAACTGCCTAGCAATAGTTGTACAAGTGGGGAATGTTGGGATGAACCATAAAAGTTTGGGTAGAGCTAGATCTAAGCATCAGCTAAGTAAGCATCCTATAGTAAGAGGAGTAGTTATGAACCCTGTAGACCATCCCCATGCGGGTTATGAAGGGAGAGTCCCAATTGGAAGAAAAAACCCACAACCCCTTGGGGTTATCTTGCACTTGGATGAATATATAGTAAAAAGAATAAATATAGTGATAATTTGATACTTCGTTGCTGTAGTGAATAGGAGAGAAAATCAAACTGAATTCTTCATTTTTACAAAATCAATACAAAAAAAAAGGAGCAAGCTTGTGATACATTCGCTAAGAAATCTCATTGTAGCTAATCATTTATTTTAAAAAAAAATTGATAAGCTTAATAGAAAAGCAAAAAAAGAAATAATAAAACTTGATTCTGGGCATCTACCATTATACCCACAATGATCGGTCATACTATTGCCATCTATAATGGAAAAGAGCTTTTTCCTATTTATATAACAGATAGTATGATAGGCCACAAATTGCGGGAATTTACACCTACATTAAATGTTTAGAGGACATGTAAAAAGCAATAATGGATCTTGTCAATAATATTAATAAAAATACCTAGATAGTTATGATTGAGTAGTAGGAGGCAAACCTTATGCTAAAGAAGAAAAAATAGAAGTATATGCTTTAGGTGAACATAGATCTATGCCATCTGACAGAACAGGAAGAATAATTGATCAAATTCGGAAACGTTCCTATGAGGAAATGCTTAGTATACTAGAACTCATGCCTTATCGAGCATGTTATGTGTCACACCTAATAAAATTATCAAAATACCCCTAGATGAGAGAACGCTTGTGAAACGCATCTTCCCAAACTTTATAGGAAAATTCGAGGTTGGAACAACAATCAACACAAAATGTTGTGTTGGAAAATGGTCATGGTTGAATTTTAGAGTACCAGATTAAAAGATATTTTTTTGCGGCAAAGATGCAATTCCGGAAAAGCATCCGACAAGTCCGTATCGCAGGCTTATTGCGGATTTGTACTTAATTGTGCTTCTAATATTTTCTACGGGATTAAAAAATTGATCAAAAAATTTTAGGAGAAAATGTACTACGAGAGACTAAATCCGCGATGCAGACTTGTTCCACATCAGAACAAATTTTTCTTTTTTTGAGGGGCATTCCAGAAATTTCCCTACCCCTTCCAAACTTAACCCACATCTTATACAAGGTTTTTTTTTTTACTTAAGAAGGTGTTTTGAACCTGTTCCTAAGCATTCGATGTAGTTGTAACAAAACTCTAGGGCTAAGGAGAGGAGGAGCAGAGCTTGGGATTCGAGCGATTGTAGTTAAAAACCTTTGAAAATTGATCATTAGACTTTATCAAGGCATGTAAGGGTACCTAAAGCATTAGATTGAGTTGACCGCATGATCAAATTGGAGTATAGAAATTTGAGCCGTGAAACCCAATGATCATAATCTTCGAGCTATCTTACTAGTTGTAGATTTTCATGCATAATTATGAATAAATTGATGATTTACATTCTAATTAAATTACAGTAGAGTACTAAACCATGCTTGACATTTATGAACACTAAATTTCGTCATTTTATGAAACTTAATGCATTGAATGAAACTATGTCGTGATTGTGAATATCTGAGCTGAGTAACATGAGCACGGATGAGCATGAGGAGCAAGATTACATGCTTATGTGTATATGTATTGAGTATCTTACATGTCTTATGTGATGGATATGGTTGATTAGAGTCTAAATGACTGTTTGAGTTTGAGTTAGAACCTTGATTTTATGAATTATTGATGCCCTTGATTGGTTGAATTGTTGAATGATTGAGTTGAGTTGAGTTCGCTTAGAGGAATCATAAAGAGATGAGATTGCATTGACTAATATGAGCATATTTTTGTGTTGGGAGGAGTATTGAGCACCTATATGAGCATGAGCTGATAACAACTCTAACCTATAAACTACGTTGCTAGCGTATGATAGTTGTGTCATTAATTCAGGCAACTGATGTCCCAAAAAGGTTGACATTGATTTTAGATCTAAGAAATATTTGGTCGTCCTTTACCTTAGGAAATATTGGATGGGCATGACAACAATGTCACCTTTGTTATGCATCGCCAAACTAAAGGTGGTCGGAATGGATGTCGGTTAAGAGACACTCCCAAGCGACAAAGGATATGATATGAGATATTTTAAAAATGAAATGCATATCACTGAGTCCATTTTAAAAGCATGGTTTTATGTTTAAACTGGCACATTCATTGAAATGACCCCAAAAAGTGCACTAAAATGTGCCTCGAAAGTGCCCAAAATTATATTTCTATATATCTCAAAATTCGTGTGTGATTTCAAAAATTCGACTACATATTCTTGATCAGAGGGAAAAATAGAGTGGGGTAATTGGTCTAACCCCAATTTTAGAGCGATCATATCAAAAAATAAATTTCTAAAGCTGCAATTTCCAATGAGCAGTGCGCACCCCAGGCGCGGCGGGGCCAGGGCGGGCCATTGTGTTCTTTTTTGTCCAGTTTTTGTTTTGATTCAAGGCTTTTGGGTCTTGGGCCTAAGTTTTTCCATACGTGAAAATACCTATACATAGCCATATTTTAGCACCATATCATACAAGATATTCTGCAATATTCTCTCAAACACTTAGACAAATATTTCACTCAAATTTCAAGTGCCAAAACTCATTTTGGATCTTAAACAATTCATTCAAGTTTCAAGTTCCCATTCAAATCATCATCAAGGAATTAACCAAAGTCAATATATGTGGGTTTCGACCATTGGGTCCTTTCACCTATGGTGACCAACCTCCCTTTTGACATAAATTGCGTGATTTCAAGTTGATTTACTTATAGGTCTTACTTACTATGAGTTTGACAATGAACTATGTTGGGGTTTGATAAAATTATAACTGTTTAAGCATCTTTTGAGCTATGAATCTCTGATCCATTATGTGATTTGATGGAGGATTTTGATGTATATTGTATGAGGGTATTACCAAGTATTGGTGGATTGATTTACTTGAAGTTTTCTTGCATGGTTTCACTCTTGAATTGCATGATCTTACACTATCATTACACACCTACCAAGTATTTGATAAAATGTCCAGTTGTTGTTTCTTGAGTTGTTTAAGGCCTAATGCATGATATATGAGTTAAGTGACTTTATGATGATGAAAAGAAGGTATTATGAGTTGATTTCATGAAAAGTATCCATAGTGCTGCAGGTGACCTGCCATAGAAGAGGGGTACATAGCTTATCCACCTTACCGGGTGGTGGCAATCTCGTACTACCATAGATGAGGGTTATATACCTCATCCACCTTGTCGGGAGGTGTCAATACCATACTACCATAGATGATGGGTATATACCTCATCTTTCTTGTCGGGTGATAACAATCCCGTACTACCATAGGTGAGGGGTAGATACCTCATCCAAGTTCCAAGTGGGTGGCATGTCTTGGTTTCCAAGTACTAAGATTCTTGGTCTATGATGATGGTCTTTTTCTTCACATGCAATATGTTCTATACAAGCATGTTTTACTTCAAGCATCTTTCATACGTGTCATATTTTTATTATGCTATCCATTGCTTATGATATTACATTTTGCCATTGTTGCATATCTTTGTTGCATTACATCCAACATACTTAGTACATTTAAACGTACTAACGTATCCTCTATGCCTACATGATGTTACCATCTAGGAACTGGAGAACCACATGATCCTTCTCCTCCCTGTGGTTAGTCCGATTTCTCTCAAAGTAAGTTTGTGAGCCCTCAATTCGGAGGACATATGTCTCTCAATTTCCATTCTATTGTATTGTATTTCTCTATTTTAGAAGCTTATGACTATAAGGGTGAGCCTAAAGATTGTCTTGGCCCCCGCTCCTATCAATGTAGTAGGAGGTGTTGTTGGAAGCTTATGATGTATTAACGCTATACTCTATTGGCTTTTTATGTTTCTATGGTTTTAAAGTTGTCCCTTAGCCCCATTTATCCCTATTTACTATATCTTGTTGTAGTTCAAATGCTTCCACGACCAAGTATGTGCAATGATATGTTAAGAGGCTTGTTTGGGATCTCTTCAGCTTCCCCATTCGCCGTGGCACATTTACGCCCTAGACTTGGGTCATGACATACTTGGTATTAAAGAACTAGGTAGTTAATGGTCCTCGACATCAAACACACCCGCTGATTAGAGTCTTATTCATAGTTGTGTTCTGCACCATAACTATTAAGAGGCTGTGAGACATTTTAGGAAATATTTCCCTTCTTCTTGATCTATGTCATGCTGCAGAAGATAGGTAAGGTTCCCCCTCAAATGAATGTTCTTTGCCAGTTCTAGATCATGCCTAAGACAAGAGGAAGAAGAGCCTACACTCCCGAAGAACAACCAGCTCTTGGAGAGCTTCAGGATGCTTTCACTTTTCTAGCCCAAGCGATGGCTAATCAAGTGGCCCAAGAAAGTATCCATGAATTTAAATTTGAAGCAAGGATCCATGAGTGTGAGGGAATATTCCCTTAAATTCAACCAACTCTCTAAATATGCTCGATACTTGTTTGGCAACCCGAGGTCTAGAATGAACAAGTTCATGATAGGTGTATCTAATTTGGTGAGTGAGGTATGTCGGTCTGCTATGTCCATCAGTGACATGGATTTGTCATGTTTGATGACCTATGCCAAACAATTGGAGGGGGAGAAATTGAGAAAGAGAAGGGGTAATGAGGCTAAGAGGGCCCGTTTTTATTTTAGGTTCCAAAGTCCCAAAGGTGGTCGATTTTATCAAGGCCAAGGGTCTTCTTATGCTCCTAATAAAAGGTTTGAGAATGACTACCCAAGGGCCCAAGTTGATGGTTTTGTGGTGCCTAATATTGTGTCCAAAATGTGGTAAAGGCCATGGTGTCCCATGCTTGAGAGATACCAATGCTTGTTTTGGTTGTAGGGAAGTAGGCAACAAGATGATTGATTGTCCACAAAATTGCAAAAAGGGTAAGGATGTTCGACCACAAGGCCCGGGTGCTAATGCGGTTCCTTTGGGAAGGGGAGATCAACAAGGTAGTGCCCCAAGGCATAATCAGTTCTATGCACTCCAAGGGAGGCGAGGGATTGATGAATTGGCCGATGTCATCACCGGTATGTTGAAATCTTTGATTTGTCTATGTATGCATTGATGGGTGCCACCATTTCTTTTGTTACCCCTTTTGTTGCCAAAAAGTTTCATGTTGAGCCCAAATTATTGTGCAAGTCTTATGAGGTGTCTACTGCCATTGGTGCATTTATTATTGTTAAAAAGGTCTATAGAAATTATCCTATTTGCATTTTTGCATAAAAGTTTGCCTTGTGATCTTATTGAGTTGGATATGGTAGATTTTGATGTCATTCTTGGGATTGATTAGGTGCATGCATATTATGCCTCTATTGATTGTAAAACCCTTAGGGTAAAATTCCAATTCCCAAATGAACCCGTTCTTGAATAGGAGACTCATGATATGATGGTTATGGGTAGGTTTATCTCATACATTAAAGCTCAAAGTTGATCTCTAAGAGGTGTCTTTATCATCTTGTGAGGGTTAGGGATGTGGTGTCCAAAGTCCTTCCTATAGAGTCGGTTCTGGTTGTACATGAGTTCCTTGATGTTTTTCCCAATGACCTTCATGGTGTTCCTCCCGAAAGGGAAATAGGCATTGACATAGACCACCTTCCCGATACTCAACCCATTTCTATTCCCTCTTATCATATGGCCCTGGCAGAGTTAAAGGAGTTGAAGGAGTAATTGAGGAATTTGTTTGACAAGGGTTTTATTAGGCCTAGCCAATTAACTTGGGGCGGACAAGTGTTGTTTGTGAAGAAGAATGGGTCCCTTAGAATGTGTAATGACTACCGACAACTTAATAGGGTCACCACAAAGAATAAGTATCTTGTACCAAGGATTGATGATTTGTTTGACCAATATCAAGGGCGAGTCACTTCTCTAAGATTGATTTTCAGTCCGGGTATCATTGACTAAAGGTGAGGGAGTGTGACATTTCCAAGATGACCTTCTGGAGTAGATATGAGCATTATGAGTTTGTTGTGATGTCTTTTGGGTAGACTAATGCACCAGCTATCTTCCTGGATCTTATGAATAGGGTCTTTAAACCCTATCTTTATTTGTTTGTAGTGGTTTTTATCGATGATATTTTGATCTATTCTCATAGTGAGGAGGAATATATTGGTTATTGAGGGTGGTGTTTTAAAAATTTAGGGAAGAGATGTTGTATACTAAGTATGAGAAGTGCGAATTTTTGTTGAAAAAGGTTGCCTTTCTTTTTCATGTGGTATTAGAGGATGGTATTAAGGTGGATCCTAAGAAAATAGAGGTGATTAGAAATTGGCCCAGGCCTTGGACATCGTCAGATATTAATGGCTTCTTAGGCTTAGTGGGTTACTACTAGAGATTTGTGAATCAGTTCTCTTCTATTGCTTCTCCCAAGACTAAGTTGAACCGAAAGAAGGCTAAATTTGTGTGGACCGATGAGTGTGAAAAGAGTTTCCAAACTTTGAAAGATAAGCTTGTGTCCGCTCCAATCTTGTCTCTACTAGAAGGGTTGGAAGGGTTTGTTGTGTATTGTGATGTCTCCTGAATTGGTTTGGGTTGTGTTTTGATGCAAAATGTTAATGTGATAGCCTATGCTTCTAGACAACTCAAAGTGCATGAAAAGAATTATCTTACTCATGTTCTTGAATCGACCGCCGTGGTATTTGCTTTGAAACTTTGGCATCATTATTTGTATGGAGTGCATGTTGATGTATTTACCGATCATAAGAGTCTCCAATATGTGTTCACTCAAAAAGATATCAACTTGAGGCAACGAAGGTGGTTAGAACTTCGTAAGGATGATGATATAAGTTTGCATTGTCATCCTAATAAGGCTAATATTGTGGCCGATGCTTTGAGTAGGGTGTCTATGGGTAGCAAGGTATGAAGAAAGACATTGCCAAATTTGTATCTGGTTGTCATAGTTACCAAGGCAAAACTCGAATGCTATTGTTCCATTGGATGTTGTGGGTATTGTTGAAGACAACTTGACTTATGAAGAGGTTTCAGTAGAGATCTTGAATAGACCAGTGAAGAGATTGAGGAAGAAGGATGTGACTTTCATTAAGGTCCTTTGAGGAACCAACATGTTGAAAGTGTTATATAGGAGGCTGAGGCGACATGCAAAAGCGATATCCTTACATATTCCATTGAACTCAAGCCAAAGGTACTAATTCTAATTTCACTATATGATTTCAAGTGTTATGTTTTAGGCCTATGTCATTTGCACACATTTATGTTTAAGTTGACCAATTCATGGTGATTTTGACACTTATGTTAAGATTAGATGAATAGCTTATGATCCATTATGTTATTTGCATACATTTTTATTATGTGATTTGCATACATTTTTACTATGTGATTTGCATACATTTGCATACATTCATGTTTAAGTGACATTTGCATACACCTATGAATCTATGATCCATTATGTGATTTGATGAATCGTTTAGATGTCTATTGCATGAGGGTATTACCAAATATTGGTGGGTTGATTTACTTCAAGATTTCTTGCATGGTTTCACTCTTCAATTGCATGATCTTACACTAGCATGGCATACTTACCAAGTGTTTGATAAAATGTCCGGTTGTTGTTTCTTGAGTTGTTGAAGGCCTAATACATGATGTATGAGTTAAGTGATTTTATAATGATGAAAGGAAGGTATATATGAGTTGATTTCATGAAAAGTATCCATAGTGTTGCAAGTGACCTACCATAGATGAGGGGTACATCCTCAACCACCTTGTCGGCTACTGCAGTCACATACTACCATAGATGAGGGGTATATACCTCATCCACCGTGTCGGGTGGTGGCAATCCCATAGTACCATAGGTTAGGGGTAGATACCTCACCTACCTGCCAAACTGGTGGCATGTCTTATATTCCAAGTACTAAGTCTCTTGGTCGATGATGATGGTCTCTCTCTTCACATGTAATAAGTTCTATACAAGCATGATTTACTTCAAGTATCATTCATACATGTCATATTGTTATTATGTTATCCATTGCTTATGATATTGCATTTTGCCGATGTTGCCCATCTCTTGTTACATTGCATCCTACATACTTATCATATTCAAACATACTAAGACATACTCTATGCCTACATGATGTTACCAGATAGGAACCGGAGCCCCACTTGATCATCCTCCTCCTCGTGGCTAGTACGATTTCTCTCAAAGCAAGTTGGTGAGTCCTCAATTCCGAGGACATATGTCTCTTGATTTTTATGTTATGTATTGACTTTCTCTATATTAGAAACTTATGACTATGAGGGTGAGCCTGGGGATTGCCTTGGCCCCTGTTCTTATCTATGTAGTGGAGCTATTATTGGAACTTTATGATGTATTAATTCTATACTCTATTGGCTTGTTATGTTTTTATGGAATTAATGTTGTCCCATAGACCCATTTATCCCTATTTACTATCTCTTGTTATTGTTCTACTGTTTCCACGACCAAGGATGTGTAATGATATGTTAAAAGGCTTGTTGTGGTCCTTTCAGGTTCCCCATTCATCGTGTCACATCTACACCCTAGACTTTGGTCGTGACACTCATTGAGTTGAGTTATAAATTGTCGAGAAGATTGCCGATATGAGTTAATTTCCTTATGTCTTAGCCTTCCTTATTTCATTAGTTGTTTTATATATTAGTATATTCTGCGTAGAAATATATTCATGCACTGGTAGAGATGAGGATGTTGAGATAGGTATGTGGACATACTAGGAGTGACATGATTAGGAATGAGATCATCCAAGAGAGGTTAGAGGTGGCCCTTGTGGCTGACGAGATGAGGGATGTGAGACTGCGTTGGTTTAAACAAGTGCAGAGAAGAAGTATTGAGGCTCCTGTTAGGAGGTGTGAAAGGTTGGATTTAGGGGATATACGGAGGATTGGAGGTAGACCAAAGAAGTATTGGGAGGAGGTGATTAGACAAGATATTGTGAAACTTTATCTCATGGAGAACATTATCTCAAATAGAAAAGAGTGTAGGTTGCATATTAGAGCAGAGGGATACTAGGTTAGTAGTGGTAGGTCGTTAACTGACTTTGTGATATAGTAGGTTAGTAGAAATAGTGATGTCTTCCCATCATATATTGTTATTATTAGTCCTATATTTGTCTACTCTTAGCGTATTTTCATTGCCGGTATATCTTTTATTGTCACTTTCCATCTTGATATATTAATTTATCGTATTTTACATATTATGATGTGTTTTTACTTAAGTCGCCCTTTTGGTTCTCTTTATTTTCCTTTCCTTTTCCCATATCTCATTTATTCTGCTTATGGGTCTTTGAGATAAGGGTTCCCAAGAAATAATATCTCTACCTCTACGAGGCAATTGTAAGGTTTACGTACATACTACCCTCCCCAGACCCCACTTGTGGGATTACACTGGGTATGTTGGTTTTGTTGTTGTTACACGTACTGACATGCAGTTGGGCAAACATCATTAATTATGCAGATACATGTGATAGAGGTCTTCAACAAGCATATTGT
This sequence comes from Solanum ossicruentum, assembly GCA_025774065.1. Classification (NCBI taxonomy): domain Eukaryota; kingdom Viridiplantae; phylum Streptophyta; class Magnoliopsida; order Solanales; family Solanaceae; genus Solanum; species Solanum ossicruentum. The sequence goes on from JAOTQR010149510.1 coordinate 17,982, forward strand.
CAAAGTCCAATATTTGCTTCCAGACTTGTTGAGCCTTTCTTTCTATTCAAAGGTGCCTTTCCTTTTTTTCCTTTGGAGTATCAATATTATTTCATTTGAGTTAGCCCAGGGCTTCTCTTGGCACTTTCTATATGAGAATAAGGCTTCATAGTTATTGAGTAGAGGATGTTGATTGTTATTTCTTTCTATGTCTATTCAATTGGAAATTTCTATTTATATAAAAACTAGGTTATTCAGTTTACTTTACAGTCTTTTGTTGGAGTATTTTCTTTAGCTATTGAGTGATGTGATGATGAGGCCATATGGTTCTCTTGGTGAATCGACAATGGTTCTTCAAGTGTTAAGCATACCATGGGTACCCTCTTGGGGTGTGACAAACTTGATATCAGAGCATAGAGATTAAGAGTTCTAGGGAGTCTATCAAGCTGGGACTAGTAGAATCTTATTTATGGGTGTGTTGTGCATTACACCTTATAAGCAGGAGGCTATACAACATTACAAATAATTTCACTTCTTTGATATTCTTTGTTCATGCGATAGAGTCTAACTCTACTAAAACATCTATCTTATCTGAGAAGTATGTGTTTGCAGATGATGCCTCCAAATCATACTGCCACCCGAAGGATGCCTCAGCTTCCAACATGGAGAATCCCCCGATAAAAATTCCTACCTATACAGGAACAAGAGGATGTTGTCACGACCCAAGCCTATGGCCTAGATGTGACACAGCGAATGGGAAACCCGAGGGCAACCCAGACAAGCCTCTTAGGATTTTGTTTACACATCCATGGTTTCGCGGAAATAATAAAAGACAAATAAGAACTTAGAAAATAATTTATAAGGGAAGCGGGGCTTTGGACTCACACTATGGGGATGTTATAGGGAAAAGGATAAAAACGAACCATATAGCTAACAAGTCTAAGGGGTGGGTAAGTACGATTCACGCTATGAGGGTATTTAGGGAGTTGGGACTTTCATCACTTTTCACCATGATCAATAGCAAAAGATAGCATTACATAATGAATAAGGTGTAAGGAATAAGTCTCCATAACATCTTAACATCAAATTATAGCTACATAGGGTAGTATCCAACAACACCTCTAAGCATGAATATGACGGGGGCAAGACATGTTGAAGGCTCACCCTCAAACTAGAAAATATAGTGGAATAAAGTCTCTGTAATGACCCGCTAGGTTATTTTGAAAATTAGTCCTCTTGAATTTCAACAAGATTTATCTTGAAATATATTAAATAGGTATTTTTGAACTATTCAATAACCATGACTATTTAATTTACGGATAAATTTAGATAGTTAATTTAATTGTAGGGACTAGATCGATAATTTATTAAATATCCTATACCACTTAATATATATAGAAAAAAATAGTTATTAGGGTTTAAATTCTTTTAATA